>JAKZJZ010000412.1:0-50262 GCA_022702705.1 Papilionanthe hookeriana x Papilionanthe teres
ATTAAATTAAATTAAATAAAACTAAATTAAATTAAAAATTAAATTAAATCAAATTAAATTAAATTAAATTAAATTAAGTCATATTAAGTCAAATTAAATTAAATTAAATTAAATTTAAAAATAAAATCAAGTTAAAATTAAAATTTGATTAAATTAAATAAATTAAATAAAAATTAAAACTAAAACAAATTAAATCAAATTAAAGTTAAATTAAATCGGATTAAAAATAACATCACCTAAGACATAAAGAAATTGAAAAATAAATATAAAGCAACTTGAACACTATTCCAAACTTAAACCCATTAACTGAAATTAAATCATAAACCATTTGAACATCAATTTGCCCTCGAAAGCTTTTGTTGTCCTAACTCCTAAACAGAACGTTAAGTGAAGTGTTACTTCACTCATAGGATATTCAAATGTCCTAGTTCACTGAGTAAGATAACAACAAAATTTGAATTCTCGGACGATTAATTCATTTGTATAATTAAATTCTCTTGGACTTAAAAATAATCTTAAAAGTATTGAAAAGATGTTTAAGATTCGTCTTAAGCACTTCCTCAATACGATAAAATGTTTATAAGAACAACTGAACTTAATTGTTCTTTGATGAAGAAAATCGTCCTCAAACCAAAACACAAGAACCTAGACGTCATAGGAGATGACTAGTTATAGGATTAGGAACTTGGTAGAAAACCATAACCCTTCCCTTAGCTTTACCTAGGAACTTGCTTTAAATGCTTAAATATTCTAGATTGTGTTTAAGTGTAGCCTGGGATGACGGGGAGACCCTCCAGGTACGCTTTTATTTTGTTGCAATTTACCTTATTGCAATTTATTTAATCGTATCGCACTTACTTTTCTTGCATGATAAACAACTGTTGCATGAAAACCCACACTTTTAGGATAGTCCCTAAAACTGAAACCAAAACTAAATTAAAAGTCATTACAAAATAAAATTCACCGCCACAACATTACAAAATATAAAACAACTCAAAATTTAATCACAAACAGAATACAAAACTACAACTATAACTAAATTAAAACGTCTTGTTGGATGATCGGGAATGTTGACCTCATTTTTGATGAGGTCTTCTCTTCTCTCTTTAGTACTTAGGATCTAGCCTTAGGCTTTTCCTTTGACTATCTTAGAGGACTAGAATTGGGACCCGCCTTTTAGAAATTCAAACCACTTCTAAACTCCCTACAAACTCCACAAACTCGACCATAGACCCCTAATCACCTAGAGGGTTGAAATCAAATGTGGAAGTTTAAAGGATGAGTTCCTATAGGACTCTTTGGCCTTAGGACTGCCCTGGGTGGCTTGGTCTGGTGAAGGGGCTGACTTACACTACACCTATACACTACATCTACACACCTCCTAAAACTACACCCATACCCAACTTGACCTCCTGACTCATGTAGGTGATTCACATGGATGGTCCTTAACCCCTGAGCCCTTGGTCGAGAGGGTTAGGAACAACATAGTGAATGCCTCAAATGAGTCCTCTCATGGCTCATATGGGCTTGAAATGGTTTCATGGCTCAACCAAAATGATTTCTTTCCACCTAAATTCACCCAATCTCCAATTTCCCAAATTTTCGATTTTGACCCCCGAGACCCTACACCTACTAAACCTACCCAAAACCCTTGAAATTACCCAAATTTTTGCAAAATTTCCAAATTACCTAAAATTTTCCAAAATCAATCCCAAACATCTCCACATCACTCAAATTGATCATCCATACCCCCCAATACCCTCCAAATAACCCAAAATACCCTTCTTGGCCTAAAAATCCAAAAATTCAAAAAATTCCCAGAAAATTCCAGAAAATCCCAAATATTCCCAATTTCATTTTGTCCAACTACACCATGGGCCAATTTTGTCAATTTACCCTACTTTTGTCAAAACCCCCAATTTGACCCATTTTAATCCAAAGTGAACCCAATGTCAAACCAAACCTACCCAATTGACCCCAATTTTGGTCCAATTCAATTCTAAACTTCAATTCAACATCCCCAATACCAATCTAGACCAAATCCAAGTCCAATTTGATTGACATTTGGATCCAATTCCACTTTTGACCTTAAGGCCCATTTTTCGACCTAAGCCCAAACCTAACCCAAATGAACCCAAACCCCAAAAATCAAAGCCCAACCAAAGTCAAAACCTCTTTGAAACACTCCCATAAACACTTCTCAACAATAATTCTACATCAATTTCAACCCTAGCCCAACATTGGCCCAACTTGGCCCACTTGGACCTATATTGGCCCATTCACCAAAAGAATCCAAATCCAACCCAATTCAAGCCCAAACTACCCCAAATTTGCTTCAAGTTACTCATGACACATCCATGAGCTAAACCCAACAATTATTTGGCCCAACCTTTTACAAAAATTTTCATCCATGAACACATTCATAAACTTAAAAGCCCACTTCCCTTAAACCCTTCTAAAAGCCCATTTCCTTCAAAATTCAAAAGCCCAAATCTACCCTAAAGCCCACATGACATCTCCATTTTTCATCCATTTAATTAAATCCATTACCTAAGTCCTAAAATCATCATTGAATTATTCCAAATGAAGCTTCATCCAAATTCCCATCAAATTACCAAAAATTTCTTAAAACCCATTTTTATGAAATTGACTCAACTTTCCCCAAGCCAAAGACAAGCCATGCAAGCCATTGACAAGCCACATGAAGCCATGGGAGGCTTGACATGTGACCATGCCATTAATGATAAAAGGAGGGGCTCCTTTCCTAATCTTTCATTAAGCCTTTTTTACCTTAAGCATGTCACACACTAAACCATGTTTAGCCACCTCATCATGGATAGAGACCACACCACTCTCTCTTGGGCGACCCAACTGATCCTCTCGGCCCAAAATCAGGCCATGGGGAGGTGAACCAAGCCCAAAAGGTGGGTTGACCCATTTGGACCCAAAATAGGCTCATCCCCCATTCCATTTCAATCCAACTCCTTTACACATGGCAATTGCCAATTGATTGCACAAACCTCCGCCACGACCCACTCGACCACGAGGGTGACCCATGCACGGCCGGCCGGCCACCTGTGCCGCCGGAAAACACCATGGCCGAGAGCTCACATGTGAGCCAACATTGAAATTCTCACTTGCTGAGTCGCCCCATCCCTAGTGGTCACCATGGCCGATCTTCTCCTCACCAGAGCAGCTGATCCCAAGCCCTAACTCTCCCTGGGAGGCCCTCCACCCTCTCCTATTTAAACTCCACCCCTCTCGGCCATGAGGGGAGCCAAGCACAAACCTTGCCAAAACTCTGCCAAAATTGTTCCAGACCCTTCTCCACCCTTAGAGCACTTGATCCCCAGTGAAATCCCCCTGCCATTTCTCCTCTGTAAGCTCAATTTCAGAGTTGAAATTCCACCCAAAACCCGGACACTTCTCCACGGTGAGCCAATTCCCAAATTGATTGGCTCTACACCTTCACCGGACCAAGAGAAGGTGTCCATCATCAAAAGCCCCATCTCCGAGGCCACCCGGTTGCTCCGGCCTCCAAGCTTTGTGATCGGGCTTGGTCGAAATCATATCCGGACAATTCCCCGGACCGGGAGACTTCATCCGGAGCTTACGGGACCCAATCGAAGGTGCAACAACTCTCGGATTGAAGCCACACTTCTCCGAGCCAAGGTATGAGCTAACTCTTCATCCCGAGCTTCGGAGATTCTCCATTTCAAATGCCTTAGTTTCAATGCATGTTAGCCGTATAGATGTGTTCGTCTCTTCAAGACGAATCCATAGAGCATAAGAACATGAAAATCCATTGAGTATCGAGTGAGATATTAGGGATTTAGTGTGGACGGCTATCGGGTGAGGACACTCGGGGACGATGAACGGATGCCGTCCATTCAATACACGTGCGGACGGACGGCCAGGATCGCGTCGGATCAGAAGACGGAACGATACAGCGGGCCCCCGGAGCGCTGAGTCAGATGGCGGCGTCGAATGGGAGCGCGCAGCGTGGACTCTCGGAGCTGCCGAGGATGCGCTGGCGCCGCGTGGATAAATAGAAAATTAGGGTATTTTCTTATTTATTTAATTCCCTAAACTTCAAAAATTCATATCTCTGTGTAGGAAAATCATAAAAATAAAATAAAAATACCCTCTTGCTCGAGTGAACGGAGGAGAATAATGTGGAAAAGAAATCATTTAATTTCATCAAATATTTTATTTTTTATAATTTATTTACTCTCTGCATTGTTTTAATTCTCCATGCATGCATACAATTCACCATGGCATGAGACCATAGGGCTTTTGAAGCCTCCGAATTTGGGAACATTCCCTGAATTTTCCAAAGTCGAGGCCATCCCTATAAAGAGTTATTGATTTTTCAAATTCAGAGTTACTGTTTTGAGTATTTTAATTCCAGTAAATAGCATGTTGTGAAATAAATTCTAGGAAAATTTGGTGATGTTCCTTATGACCGAGAGAACCCTAGGAAAAATAGATTTTGGCTTAGTTCATTCAAAACAACCCTAATTGGCTTAAACACCCAAAATAGGTCTTTAATTAATTAGAGTTAACCAGGCATCAAATTGACTTGAAATCAATTCTCCACTGACCTTTAGGATCAGAGGAATCCACCATAAAAATTTGAGGTCAATTGGACTTGGTTAGCCCCACTAATTGGGTTGATTAAGTCACTTAGCCATTTTAAACTTTAAAAATTCATAACTTTTAAAATACTTTTCAAAAAGTCATCAAATTGGTTTTGGAGCCTCTCTGATATCAGGGGAACCTAAGAAAATTAAAATTTCAATTTTCTAAAAAAGTTGATTTTTAATAATATTTTAATATTTTTAATAATTAAAAAATAATAAAAATCACAAAAATAATAAAATTCACCAAAATGTCACATTTTGAATTTTAATCACTTAGGAACAAACCCCATATTTTTCCTAAGTCTATTTAGTGAGATATTAAATTTTAAAGCCCTAGGGTAATTTTAAAATTAAAAAAATGTATTTTCTAGCATTTTCACTAAAATAATTACAATAAATCATAAAAAAATCAGAAAATTGCAAAATTTGCTTCTCTGGTTTCCTTGGTATCAGAGAGATTTTTGAAAAATATAAAATCCATTTTTCAACATTTATTTTATTTTTAAATTAATTAACACTCCAAAACTCAAAATAATTATAATAAAAATAATATAATTCAAAAAATCACCAAAATTGGTCCAAGTGCTTCTCTGGTCATTAGGAATGTCCCCTAATTTTCTTAAGCACAGAAACTTTCCCTTGGTCATGTTATTAAATTTTCCTTGAAAATCTCTATTTTCCACCAAAAATAATTATATAAATAAATTAAATACAGAAAAATCACATTTTCTCCTCTCATGTCTTTATTGACATATGAGTGAAGTCACATAAAAATTTCAAGTTCATTTAAGTTCAATTTAGTGAGTTATGAAATTATTAAGCTTAAAGGGTAAAATGGTAATTAAACTTTTAACCCTTAATTAAAACTTTAGGTTTAATAATAAAAATCAACAAGTAAAATATTTGATCTTAATCTGATTTGGATGATTGAAATTTAAATAATTAAAGGGTAGAAATCCATTAAATAATTTTAAAATGATTAAACTTTAATTAAATAATAGATTAAATTTGGAGGAATAATAAATTGGAATTATTAAAATAAGGGATATTTATTAGGAAGAGATTTATTCTTTAATTTAAAAATCCCTAAACTAATTATATCATTAATACTCAATTTTTAATTAAAATGATAACTCAAATTTAAAATATTAAAAGACTTAATTAAATTATTAAACTCTTTTAAAATTTTAATTAAAATTAAAAATAAAGCAAATTAAAGATAAATTAAATTAAAATTAAATTAAATTTAACAATTAAATTAAATTTAATAATTAAATTAAATTAAATTAAATTAAATTAAATAATTAAAATTAAATTAAATTAAATAAAACAATTAAATTAAATTAAATTAAATTAAATAATTAAATTAAATTAAATCAAATCAAATTAATCAAACACCAAATCAAATTAAATTGAACTATGTTAAACTAAATTAAAACTCAATTAAATTAAGTTAAATTAAATATAACATCACCTAAAACAGAAAGAAAATAAATTTAAAAACAACTTGAACACTATTCCAAATTTAAATTCTTTAACTTAAACCAAATCATTTGAATACTAACTTACCCTTGAAAGCTTTAGTTATTATAACTCCTAAATAAAACATTAAATGAAGTGTCACTTCACTCATAGGATATTCAAATGTCCTAGTTCATCTGAGCAAGATTAACAAAACTTGAAATTCTTGGACGATTAATTCATTTGTATAATTAAATTCATTTGGACTTAAAACAATCCTAGAAATATTGAAAAGATGTTTAAGATCCTTCTTAAGCACTTTCTCGATATGATAGGACATTTATAAGAACAATTGAATTTGATTATTCTTTGATGAAGAAAATCGTCCTTAAACCAAAACACAAAGAACCTAGACGTCATAGGAAATGACTAGCGCATAGGATTAGGAATTTGGTAGAAAACCATAACCTTTCCCTTAGCCTTACACAGGAACTTGCTTAAATATGCTAATTGTGTTTTAAGTGCAGCTTGGGATGACGGGAAGACCCTCCAGGGCACGCATTTGTATTATTGCAATTTACTTTCCTGCAATTTATTTTCCAACAATTTACATTATTGCAATTTACTTTATTGTAACTGCGTTTATTTTTCTTGCATGATAAAACAATCTGTTGCATGAAAACCCACACCTTTAGGATAGCCCCTAAAGCGAAACCAAAACTAAGTTAAAAGTCATTGCAAGATAAAATTCACCGCCACAACATTCCAAAATATAAAACAATTCAAAATTTAATCACAAACAGAACACAAAACTACAATTACAACTAAATTAAAACGTCTCGTTGGATGATCGGGAATACCTCGGATGATGTAACCTACGTGTTGCTAACGGGATTTCCACGGTCTAAATGAAAGTGTGGAACTCATTCGGTTGAGTTTAGCAAATTCATCCGGACTAAGTGAATCCGATAAAAATAATGATGCGGAAGGATGGAACCGTGGGATCTTAACCGGTGTCGTTATAATCAACTTTAAGATTTGTTTTAAATAAAACATAAAAAACACTCGGAAATTAAGATTTTCTCTAAACCAAAACACTTTTCTCAACTCCCGATTTATGACTTCTAAAACTAAACCTCTGCAACAATAAGGAACTTGGAGCATGGTGGGCGACACGGTCATCGTCGTCGACAAAACTTGAACCTACTTCAGCAAAACTTTTCTAGAATTAAACAACCAAGCCATAGGACTTCGAGGTAGCTTGCACTAGTGCAACATAAATCCTCGACTCTTCGTTAGGCATTTGCATTGCAAATTAAGCCCTAACCGGTCTTAGGATTCCGAGGTAGTCGTCAGATACGACAATAAACCCTCACATCTTCTAATGTTATTTGTTTGATTTTATCATACAAATATAAGCCACTAATTAATTAAAATTGGCAAGATTGAAATATCAAATAAACATTAGGACTTTCCTAAATTCAAGCCGAAACAATAGGATAGTCGGGAAATTATCGAAGTTCACTTCGAATCGGTGATTTCTCCTACCTCTCTTCCTTTGGATTCACAAAACAAAATGTTCCAAAATTTGATCCATTCCCTATTGAAATTCCAAAATTCAATCTTTGAAAACCTTAAACTTTGAAATTCTTGAGAGCGGAATTATTGGTTATTATCGAGAGTTTTCTTAGGTGATTCCCGTCACTTAAGATGTAATTAACTATAGGGGCTTGCCCTTATAGGGAATTTTAAAGAACCCGGAGTAATATAAACCCTGTTTAATGTTTTCATATTAAGCGGGAAACTTGTCGGCTTATAAAATTGGTTCGCAGACCAAACGGATGTCACTAATCTTCTAGTTTATTTAATCAAGCCCCACCATCGAGCGGTGTGTCTATCCTTAGGGATAGATATACGGTTTGTGGTGCAGTGCTCGTTTATATAAACTATTTGGGATGTGAGGTCGGTTTAATCTCATATCTTAAAACCTTCGAATTTGAAATTATTTTCAAAATCAAATACTACTTTTCAAATTTATTTATTTAATTAAATTAAAAATTCGCCGACAGATTTCCGTTAGGCGACCCCTTCTTCAAAATAAAACACGACCTAAAAATATGCGAGACGGGATTTACGGCGACTCACGTGAGGAATATTCCTCTCTCCATTATAATCAAATAGTTGCGCTTTCAAAAATCGGTAGTGTATCCATGTCCACTAATGGATCGAACTACCCTTCTTTCCGTTGGAATACTATGTTCATTTCTATCTTGAACAAGTATAGCCAACATTCTCTCGGATTTAGGAGCCCTTGTTTAGACACCCCTAAACGAGAGAGGTTACGAGATCCTTTACCTCATTTACGAGGTGGGGTGGACCCCGATAGGTGTTAGTTTAGGAGTGATCCTTCGAGTCGGGAAGTCTTGCTTAAGACTTTCTTTTCCTTTACGAATCGGATTCCTTACCTTCTCTACACCTTTGAACATTCCGTTCTAAATAAACAAACCCTCTAATAAGTGATTCTTTTAACAAATGATTCTTTTTTATAAATACATGAACAAAGAATGAGTTCGGACTCTTTTCAATTCCTTTCTTTTCGTCACGAAGAAAAGAAGCATAACTTAGGATCGACAACCGGAGTCTACCTTGCAGAAATGGAAGCCCCGAAGCCGATTTTCTCCTTCACCAACGGATCTGGACTTCGCATGCTATAAGGATGAGTTGCCCGACAATGGGGTCATCCGATTTGGACGAGGATTTGAAAACACGAACGTCGAGGTCACAGACGTCTCCCTCTTTGCAGCGACGAACAAGGTATCGAAGGCGAGGAACCATGCGCGAGTTCGACCTTAGGTCGACCCGAGAGTTTCCTCCCTGCGAAGGGTCCAGACTAGGAGGATGCTGCGCGTCCGCGGGAGGAGCATTCTCACTACCCCCATTGGTCTAGTTGTTCTCGCACCTACCCCGAGCACGCCGAATCAAAGGGGAAAGAAATCCGGAACTATGATAAACTTGTTACCGTGGAGGGTACGGATCTTCTGTAAGACCTTACGTCTTCGAAATCGGGTCCGATTCGAAGATTCCTTCGGCCCGACAAAGACCCGAAGAAGAAATAGAAATAGAAGGATCGCCGGGAAGCCGGAAGCTGCCGAGATTGCCTTCTGGAGGAAATTCCGGAGTTGCCGGAATATACACCGTTACCGGAATATACACCATTGCACGACTACATACCACTTTTGGGAGGAAGCGGGTTCCATCCCTCTCCGCCGCGAGAGGATGAGGAGAATGTTCGAAAGATTGCTTGCCACATTACCACAGCCCGCATACTACAACGATAGCCGCAAGAAAAGAATCAGAACTACGCCGTTTGCTCGACTGCAAACTTTGGTAGAAAAGCTAGCAAGGAAGGAAAACTGCCCCGTGTCGGAAATTCTACGAAGGATAGGACGGGTGCCAGTCAAATCCCGTCTTGGGCCCCGAGTAGAACCCGCCGTCATGATAGAAAAGCCTAGCAAGAGAATGAAGGCTAGCCCGCCTGTCGTAGTATCAGGATTACAGATTAGGGAGGATACCACCTTCCAGCATTTGGCCGATGAGACCATGCGGTCATAGACCTTCTGCTGCTAGAAGGATGGTGTGGCGTCCCACTACGGGGCGAGTTGAGATCGAAACGACGGCCGAGAAAGAAAGTCTCGCCGGGAGGCTGGAATCCGAAGAAAGTGCTACTTGCGATGAAGGGGACTCGTGAAAAAGGACCCGGCAACCATCGCATGACAACCACAAAGATACACGAAAGCTCCGCTAGAAGATGCCATGGAAAAGTTGAGAACCGACATCCAGACGGTTGGCAAAAGAAAGAGAAGAAAAGTTCGGAGATGAGATCGACTCATCGGAATTCATGGACAACGAATATGCGAGAAATCAACATGGTTGAGACACGAGCTTCATCAGCTTCTCGAGGTGCTCCTGCGGCCGCGAAGAGAGAGAGCCGGAGCCGATGAAGAGACGGCTTCGGGAAAAGGACGACACGATCGCTCGAATGGCGAAGAGGATGGAAGAGATGGCCATAGCTCTGGCCACTCTCCAAAGTCAAGTACGACCACATAGAGAGACACCCCAGAAGTCATTCACATCGTAGACGGAGGGAAGGAGATTACATCCGTCGATGGGGATGACCGGTGAAAAAGGATACAACACAAAGTATGATCCACGAAAAGGATATCAAGAACTTGGTAGAGCGAGCGGGTGCGAGAAGCCCTAGCACGATCGAAGAACGGGACATCTATTCGGACGGGTAGACCTTACCGGAAGAATTCGACGCTATCCCGATACCCGAAGGGCTTCGTACCACCTCTGTTTAAGACCTTCGACGGAACGGGAACCCCAGACGGCATGTTGCACACTTTCGTGCCGGTTGTTGCAATGCGGCGGGAGCGATGCGCTACTCTTCCGACGGTTCGTTAGCGATCTGTCGGGAATCGCCTTCGGCGGGTATGCGGGGTACCCGACGGATGCGTAAAGACATTCTCGGAGCTAGAGAGCCTCTTCATTAAGCGATTTGCGGAGCTCGGCACCACATCACTATAGGTGATTTAGTGGTAGAGAAACAAAGGCCGAATGAAACTCTAGTGGATTACATACTTCGATGGAGAAATTTAAGTATGAAGTGTGAACCACAAGCTGCAAGAACAACATGCGGTCGGCATCTTGCTTAAAAGCATTCACGGCCCGATAGCACTTCTCCTCGAGGGATTCACTTATTAAGACTTTTGAGAAGTTGTTAAGCAAGGCCGGAAGCTTGCAAGAAGAGGCGAAGCAATTAAGTTTTGCCGACAAGACGGACAAGCGGAAGCCGGTGAAGACTTTCGAAAAGAAATGCGGGATCGTTGCGGCGGTTGACAAAGGCAAACAACCGATGCAAATACCACCGAACGGCCGCGGCAACCACAACGAAATTACCGGCAACCCTGGTCCGGCTATCGGTCGTCTCCGCGAGTATGAACAACCGTCTCGTCCGCAACGTACATTGAGGGAGCTTCGAGCGAGAGAATATCCGTTCAAGAATGAAGCGATACCAAAGATGTTCCGTAGCTTAATGAAAACTCCAGATTTCCAGTGCCGAGCCCAAAGACCGAGAGGAAGTCAACAAGAAAGGTGATCCCGACTTTTGCCCCTACCATCGGATGCTTGGGCACAAGATGAAGAGCGCATTACCTTGAAAAGTTGGCTCGACGACAACCTTCGGAAAGGAAATATAACAATCCCGAAGGAGTACATGAAGGAACCCCGAAAGGAGGTTCCGTCGATGTTATCTCAGCCGATCCCGTCATTCGATAGATCCTCATGCAACCGACGATGGATGGACTACCGCTCGGACGAGATCTTCGAAGAAGATTTTAGACAACATCCGAACCGCTTCGGTGCGAGCTTCAATTCGAGTTCGAGACCTGTTAAGCCGGTACTATCACTTGCGATAGAAGAGCCACCTCGACGAGGAGAAAATCGAAGAGAAGAAGAAAATTGACGAAGAAGAGGGGACCGAGACTCTAAGGCTAGGCTAGGGGCTGCTTATCCTAGGATAGTTGTTTCCGATTCGGGGGAGAAATCCCTCGAACCTCCGATTTTGTATGATTATCTGCTCACTTCGGTGGGATCATATAATGATAAGGGTGATGGCGTTGGCTACGTTTTGGTGTTTCTAACGATTACGTAACTAGCGACAATCCGGGCATCGATTTCGATACCAACAACAATTCTCGAATCATACAAGATCTCGACGATCACAATGACGAAGAAGGCATCCATCAAGGAGGCTACGAGAGCTCAACAAGCAACGGCTCTATCTGTGAGTTTCGAGGAGCTCCAGTTACGATAGAGTTAGAGCCTTCAGATTTTGAAGATAATCCAGAAGAGCCGGTCATTCCGATTCGGGAGGAAACACCGAGCAAACTCGACACTAGATTCGGAAGAAATTACGAAGTCGACTTGAGAAGTGGAAGAGTTCTACCTCCGAGAATGGGTCCAAAAGACAAAGGAAAGCGGTGGTTGTTCAAGAAGAACCAACCCCGGCGGAAGACATACCCGTTCGAGAAGAAGCCGAGACGCATGGAGAACAAAGTGGACTACGACGTGCTAGCCCATCTTAGGAAACTACGCGACGGCCGAGCATCTACGATGCTCTCATCTTATCAAAGGAGATGAGGGAAGCTCGATCGAGGCCTTACTTGATCCGGAAATTTGCTTAGCTCGAATGGCCGGAGATTCCTTAGATGAGGTTTGCTCGTTAAAGGAACGACGAGGTGTTACCTTCACGGACAATGACCTACTACTTGGGACGGCGGATCACTGACCGACCGTTGTACATTTCGAGTTACAATTGGGAAGTTTACGCTCTCCGGAGTATTGGTGGATCCGGGAGCATCAATCGATATAATGAGTCTTCGAACGCTAGCATACTTGGAAATTGATGCTCGTGAGCTCGAGGCCAGACAAAATGTTATTAAGAGGATTCGACCGGAAAGGAGAAAGAGCCCTCGGGTCAATAACGCTGCGATGAAGACCGGTGACTTAGCAAAGACAACCGCAAAATTTCACATAATCGATTCGAAACGTCGTTCAACGCTTTCTTGGGCCGACCATGGATACATGAAAACGGGATGGTAC
Source organism: Papilionanthe hookeriana x Papilionanthe teres (assembly GCA_022702705.1). Classification (NCBI taxonomy): domain Eukaryota; kingdom Viridiplantae; phylum Streptophyta; class Magnoliopsida; order Asparagales; family Orchidaceae; genus Papilionanthe; species Papilionanthe hookeriana x Papilionanthe teres. The sequence goes on from JAKZJZ010000412.1 coordinate 12,768, forward strand.
CATCATCTCTACACCGGTGCATCGAAGTACTACGATGGAGGGAACGAGTGCATCAAAGGTGACTTACAACCATTCTCCGTACATGAGATTGGAGTCCATGAAGATGCGGCTTATTATGCACCGCCAAAGAAAACAATCTTCTCCGAGAGATACCATAACAAATGAAGCAAAGAAAGTTCGAGACAACGAAGAACACGAAGTTCTAATCCAACGAGTCACTCACCACTCCCTTCGGCGAGATGGTGAAGGTTTCTCCACGACTCGCATCCGAGGTCGAGGCCGGGGACGAGGCCGTGGTAGAGACACTAGGACAATTGGACGAGAGGAAACCAGCCATCGATGTTGATTGGGAAGATAGTTACGAAGAAGAAAAAGAAATCAAGCAAGAAGCGGCAACAATAAGTCGAAAGAAGCCGCAATACAAGATCTCCTCGAAGATGAAAAGAACGAAGAATACAAATCAATGTACGAGAAGATTAACCACTACGTACATACTATGACCCTAACTCCGATCCATTCTAATAAGATCGAGGGTATGGAGGTCGAAGAGGTACGTAGTGACGGTGCGAAGCCGATCAAATTCTACCGTGGTGCTTCTTCCTCCAAAGCGAAAATAATGTACAATTCGAAGATGTCACTTCATCGGAATTAATGGAATTACCTTTTGAATGGTACTCTCACTGTGTTCAAAATTTAATTCAACGTGGTTTCTTACCTCGACAATGGACAAGAGGCCAATCACAACATTTTGAAAAGTTATGGAATAACTCCGGTCGTCCTCCCGATTCAAAGTATGGACTCGGATTCGGCACGGTAGGGTCGGTTGACGATGCTGAATTTTGCTTGGTTGTCACTTGCAAGTCCGATGAAAGCTGCATGGAAACTACGGACGAACTCGAAGATTTACAAATTGGAGACGCTCCACCGAATTCGAAGAAGAAATCAAATCTACGATAGATGAGTTAACGGAAGTTAACTTGGGTACTAGCGAAGAGCCTAGACCTACCTTTGTTAGCTCCTTACTCGATAAAGAAGACTCCGAAGAAATAATCAAGTTATTAATGGAATTTAAAGACTTGTTTTGCTTGGAGCTACGATGAAATGCCGGGATTAGCCCCGGGGTTGCGGTCCATAAGCTAGGAGTGGATCCTACTCGTTCCGGTCGGACGAGGTCCCGAGAAGAATGCGTCCGGAAATCGAACAACAAGTCATAGCCGAAGTTAAAAAGCTAATAGACGCTAAATTTGTCCGTGAAGAACAATACCCGACTCGGTTAGCCAATGTGGTGCCGGTCGAAAAGAAGAATGGTCGGATCGAGAATTTGTGTGGACTTCGAGAGATTTAAACAAGGCATGTCCAAAAGATGAATTCCCTCTACCGATTCCAGAGTCGATGATCGATATTGCTTCGACACATGAAATATTCTCATTCATGGATGGATCTTCGGGATACAACCGGATAAAAATGGCTCCGGAAGATGAAAAGCTTACGACATTCGAACGCCGATCGGAGTATTTTGCTACACGGTGATGCCATTCGGACCGAAGAACGCGGGAGCAACCTACCAAAGAGCAATGACAAGAATTTTTGATGATCTCATCCACAATCAAGTCGAGTGCTACGTGGACGATGTCGTCATCAAAAGCAAAGTAAAGGAAAACCACTCGTATGATTTGAGAATTGTTTTCGAACGATTAAGACAATTTAACCTTAAGATGAATCCCTTAAAATGCGCCTTCGGCGTCACCTCCGGGAAATTCTTAGGATTCGTTGTCCGACATCGTGGAATTGAAATCGACCCGGAGAAGATTAAAGCCATCTTAGAAATGCCGCCTCCCAAAACCTTAAAACAACTACGATCTTTTCGAGGGAAGCTGGCATATCTTCGACGCTTTATCTCAAACCTGTCGAGTAGGTGTCGGCCTTTCTCGGCACTAGTTAAAAGGACGCCAAATTTATTTGGGAAGAGAAATGCCGGAAGGCCTTCGAAGACATTAAACAATATTTAATGACACCTCCTGTCTTAGCGACCCCGATCTCGAGTAGACCGGCGATACTTTACACCGCGGCTCTAGACGACTCTCTCGGAGCCCTGTTAGCCCAGGTCAATGATGAGGGTAAAGAAAATGCTCTTTACTACTTAAGCCGTCGTTTACTTCCGACGGAAGTAAGGTATCCCGCAATTGAAAAGCATTGTTTGGCCCTGATCTTCGCCGCTCAAAAGCTCGGGCACTACATGCTTTCTCATAAGGTCAACCTGATTTCGAAGTTTAATCCATTGCAATACTTGATGACTCGTCCAACACTTTCCGGCAGACTTGCCAGATGGTCGATGATATTATTGCAATTCGATATAACTTTCGTGCCTCTGCGTGCCGTAAAGGGACAAGTCTTAGCGGACTTCCTCGCGGCACACCCTTTGCCGGCCGAATCTCCTCTCGATGACGATCTGCCGGATGAACAAATAATGAACCTAGAAGACCTCGATGATCGACGTTGGGAATTATATTTCGACGGAGCATCTTCGGCACACAAAGACGAAGAATCGCAAGTGATAGTGCCGGTAAGGCGGGAATCGGGCTAATCTTTATAACACGGAGCGGGGGATGTTAAGATACTCCTACCACTTGACGGAACCGTGTACAAACAACGAAGCGAGAATACGAAGCCCTCATAACGGGATTGGAATTAACCATTCGAATGGGGATAACGGACATCAACATCTACGGGGATTCACGGTTAATCATTCAACGGATCGTCGGACGATACGAATTCTTAAGCCAGAGACTCGAACAATACTTCCGGTATGCCATACAGTTGTTGGAACGGATTCCAAATGTGACAATCTACAAAATTCCTAGAAAAGAGAATGCTTTAGCGAGATGCTTTAGCCCGTCTCGCAAAAGAATTTGCTGTTTGCAAGATGAATCGGTGGAAGTGTCGGTTCACGGACGTCGGAGTCCTATCACGGCTCGACATAGACACGATACACAAATCGGCAAAAGAAAAAGAATCGGTTGCGGTAGTGACGAGAAAACACGAGAAGATTGGCGACGGCCATTGATGAACTACACACGAACGGGAAAGCTACCGGACGATAGGTCGGCGGCCCATCGGATCGAAAAGAACTCTGTCTTACGCATTAATAAACAACACATTATACGGAAGGTCTTTTGATCGAATGTGGCTAAGGTGCCTAAGCGGGTACGAGGCCCGTGAAATTGTTAAAGAGGTGCATTCGGGACTACGTGGCGCTCACCGGTCGGGTCCAAAGATGAAGATGAAAATTAAAAGACTAGGGTACTACGGCCCTCGATGATGGCCGATCGCATGAAAATCGCCAGAGGCGTCACCAATGCGAAGTGCACGGAGTGGTTCTACACCAACCTCCAAATGTGCTACACCGGACAATTGCGTCGTGGCCATTTGAATGTTGGGGCACGGATATAGTGGGTCCGATAGAACCACCATCTTCGAAAGGACATCGCTTCATTCTTGCGGCTACGGATTACTTTTCCGAGTGGGCGAAGCGGTTCCAGCTTAGAGAAGTGAAAGCACACCACGTCTTGCGGTTTTCAAGAACCAAGTTGTCTACCGTTTCGGAGTGCCGCGCGGGATCATCTCGGATAATGGGTCGGCATTCGAAGCACACAAATCAACAATTTTGTCGGGAGACACGGAATCGATCGGCGATACTCGACAATTTACTACCCGAGAGCAAACGGTCTCGGCGAGGCTTTTAATAAAACTCTCGTTCAAATCTTAAAGAAAACCTTGGACGATAATAAGAGAAATTGGCACGAGAAATTGTTAGAAGCCTTATGGGCCTACTGGACAACCTTCGAACTCCTACTCGAAGCTACACCTTACGCTGCGGGTGTATGGGTCCGAGGCGAGTGTTACCTTTAGAGGTTCGGCTTCCTTCACTCGGAATTGCGAGTTGCAAACAAGATCACGACGAAGAAAACGCCGGACTACGACTCGAAGAATTAGAAAGCTTGGAAGGGAAAAGACTTGCGGCGCAACGGAATTTAGAACTATACCAAGCTAAGATGGTTCGAGCCATGACAAGCTGGTCGCGAGAACCTTGAAAGTTGGTGACTTAGTTCTCGTTCTCGAGAGACTATTCTTGCACACCGCAAGATAGGAGGAAAATTTGAACCCACTTGGGAAGGACCGTTTGTGGTTGAAGCGGTATACTCGGGAGGCTCCTACCGGCTAGTGAATTGCCGGGGAGAACGACATATGCTTCCGATCAACGGACGATACTTGAAAAAGTATTACGCTACACGATGTTTCGAAGGAATGAATTCTTCATCCCTAAGAAACACGGGCGAAGTAATTACTTGTGATTGGGTCCGAACCCAAAAATAATAAAATGTGCTAAAATAAATAAAATCAATGATAATAAAGTTTTCCTCGTTTTCTTCTCCAAATCAAAGTCTCTTTCTCGATCTTATCCTACTTCATTCTGTTAAATTTAAAATATAAGAATAATAAAAAAAAATGTATCTTTAATAAACATTTTCTTAATGTTCTTGTTCTTAGTACAACCCTCGATCCTTTTCCTTGTCTTTTCGCGGGGAAATGTCGAACGGGCGGTTGGTCTTGAACTTTAAGAATGGCGTAAGCCTTGCACTCGATGAAAAGAGGGTGAAAGATGGAGCGATAATCGAGATTGACTCGGATTTCGCACCAGCGAGGCCTACGATACGAGGAAAGTGGCTGGGTCCCGGTTAACCGAGAAGAACTGCCGGACGGACGGTGATGAAAGTGGGTGGCCCAAGCCACCAATCCAACAACAAGAAAAGAAAAGCAAACACGAAGAAGACAAGAAAATGAAGTCCGTAGTCGCTACGGCGGAGGGCGAGGCTTGTCGGCGCCGCGCCGCGGAGATTCAAGAAGTTCGGAGAGCTACTCTCACGACCACGCAACGAAGAAATAAGAATCGCCGTATCCGTAAAATGTTAACAAAACTAGCCGCGGACCGGCGCGACGAGACAATTGCTAATGCCGGCACGTACACTTCAAGGACACCGGTTCACCGGGAACTCGAAGAAAGGAGGCCGGCTCCTAGAATAACGAAAGAACCGGGAAATCTCCGGAAGATCGGAAGGAAGAAGGCTACCACGCCACCGGATAGAACCACCGGCGAGTGCATGACCTTGTTGCGAAGCAACCCGGGGGATGTCCCGACGGGCATCATCCACGAGGAGCCGAGGTATGCGGGGGAACGTGAAGGGATTGAACCATATATCCCACAATATGTCACAAGGCCTCGCCATCGCGGATCATTCCGGAATACGAGCTGGAGAGGATGCGAGAATGTTGAAAAGAAAACTTTCGAATACTTCGAGAGAATTAAAGGAAGAAGAATCAACATACTAGAAGGCCTCGAGCTACACACCGACGTATTCTCGGAGTATGAACAACGGCAAATCGTGGATTGTATCCGGGATGCGAAAAGAATGGGCCGAGCGAGGCCGCACGAGGAAAACACATACTCGGAACCCCGGAGATGGATGCCGGGGAAAGGAAGAATCACAATACAATGCGGATGCTGCTACAACTTTGCTTGAAGACGAGAAGGAAACCCACCGGGAATACTCCGTCATGGGCAAGTAGATCCGATGCCATTAGTTATCAAGAGAATGGTAAAAAGATTGATAACATGGAGGGTACTGCCAGGCAGTTGCATACCCAATAGTTGCATTATCAACATCTACAAACGGGGTGATCGCATACCCCCACATATTGATCACCACGACTTCGTCGGACCTTTCGCACGGTCTCTTTCTTGAATGAGTGTAACATCATGTTCGGATGCGACCTCCGGATAGCGAGGCCCGGGTGAGTTCCGAGGGCCGATAAAGATACCTTTACCGGTGGGTTCCGTCATGATGCTGCGAGGTAACGGAGCGGATATCGCAAAGCATTGCATACCGGGGTGCCGAGTGGAGCGAATCTCGGTTACTTTCGGGAGGATGGACGACGGTAAAATACCTTACCATTTCCGACCGGACCCGGAGCTAGAGAACCTCGGCCTTACGAGCCGTGAGTTACATGGGAAATATCACACCTCCAACGTACATCCAGCCGGCATCCTTGCCGAGGATGGCTTGGAAGGTGATGTTATTGACCATGTACCTCACTATTCGGACATGGATTTTTGACGGATGATTCTTTTGATGGATCAACAAAGATCATACACGATCCGTTTTGAGTCTACATGGATTGTATGAAATATATTCCGGATCGAGTTGTATGATGTATTTTCAACATGATTGGAATGAAAGTGACCATGTCACGTTTTTGGCCTTCACCTCTTTTGTGCAAATTGATTAGGAAACTCCATTAAAGTTAAATGAACTTCGAACAAAGAACAGAGAAAGAAACAAAAAAAAGAGAATAAAAGAAAACTTTCTAAAAAAAAATCGAAAAATGACAAACACTAAGTTCACATGAACATTAAATAAACAATAAAATAAAATTTGAACCATTAAAAGATAAACGAAATCAACACAAATCTCAAATTCCATCTTTCTAATCGATCAACTTTCAAATCCGAATCAAATTCTCGATCAAATTCCAAATCCGATCTCGATCAAATTTCAAATTTGATCTTCCAAATTTCAAATCAAATCTCATCAAATTCCAAATTTCGATCGAGTTCAAACTCGATCCTTCCAAATTTCCAAAATTCTGAATTCGAATTTTATCCGAGTTCAAACTCATCAATCCAAATTTAAATTCAATTTCCTTCCAGTATCTCGAATCAAATATCAGATCACATCACAAAATTCAAACCTTTTGGGTCGAGGATTTTACATCCAAGATGCACCTTGCTTTAGGATTCTTTTCTGTTGCCTTTGAAATACATCAAATTCAAACTTTTGGGTCGAGGATTTTACATCCAAGACTGCACTCGCTTTAGGATTCTTTCCTATTGCCTTGAAATACATCAAATTCAAACTTTTGGGTCGAGGATTTTACATCCAAGACTGCCTGCTTTAGGATTCTCTTCCTATTGCCATTGAAATACATCAAATTCGAACCTTTTGGGTCGAGGATTTTACATCCAAGACTTGCCTTGCTTTAGGATTCTTTTCCTATTGCCTTTGAAATACATCAAATTCAAACCTTTTGGGTCGAGGATTTTACATCCAAGATTGCACTTGCTTTAGGATTCTTTTCTGTTGCACTGAAATACATCAAATTCAAACCTTTTGGGTCGAGGATTTTACATCCAAGATTGCACTTTGCTATAGGATTCTTTTCCTGTTGCCTTTGAAATACATCAAATTCAAACTTTTGGGTCGAGGATTTTACATCCAAGACTGCATTGCTTTAGGATTCTTTCCTATTGCACTTGAAATACATCAAATTCAAACTTTTGGGTCGAGGATTTTACATCCAAGACTGCCTATTGCTTTAGGATTCTTTTCCTATTGCCTTTGAAATACATCAAATTCGAACTTTTGGGTCGAGGATTTTGCATCCAAGACTGCCTTGCTTTAGGATTCTTTCCTATTGCCTTGAAATACATCAAATTCAAACTTTTGGGTCGAGGATTTTACATCAAGCGCATTGCTAGGATTCTTTCCTATTGCCGAAATACATCGAATCGAATTCCAGGGTTAAGGATTTTACATCCAGATTGCATTGCTTTAGGATCATTTCCTATCGCAATGAAATACATCAAAATCAAACTCTTGAGGTTAAGGATTTTATATCCAACACCACTTTGCTCTGAGATCTCTTCTCATTGCAACGATTCAATCTAATCAATTCAATTTTCTTTCGAGGTTGGAGATGTTACATCTAAAACCTCAGAACTCCAATTTTCATTTCAAATCAAATCCTTCAAATTAATTTTGACAAACTTGATCTAAAAAAAAAAAAAAAAAAAACTCGAAGTTGAAATCTAAACTCACACATCAAAACATAAACTAAAACAAAATAAAATCTAAATCGAAATTCCCCGGATCATGTGATTTGGGATTTACCTCCTTTTCCTTTCCCCGGCGAGAGTTCGAGAATCTCCGGTTCCGAGAGATATACTTGACACTCCCCAGAGAAACTCTTCTACTTCGTCTTAAGTTCGTCACTTGGACATCTGTGTTGGTTTTGTTGATCGCTTCGGTCAACACCAATACGCGCGGTGTGCTCCGTCAGCTCACCACACCTATTGGGGGTCCATTTGTTGACCTCATTTTTGATGAGGTCTTCTCTTCTCTCTTTAGTACTTAGGATCTAGCCTTAGGCTTTTCCTTTGACTGTCTTAGAGGACTAGAGTTGGGACCCGCCTTTTAGAAATTCAAACCACTTCTAAACTCCCTGCAAACTCCACAAACTTGACCATAGACCCCTAATCACCTAGAGGGTTGAAATCAAATGTGGAAGTTTAAAGGATGAGTTCCATAGGACTCTTTGGCCTTAGGACTGCCACAGGTGGCACTGAGTGCAGTGAAGGGCTGACTTACACTACACTTACACACTACATTTCCACACACCTCCTAAAACCACACCCATACCCAACTTAACCTCATGACTCATGTAGGTGATTCACATGGATGGTCCTTAACCCCTAAGCCCTTGGCTAAGAGGGTTAGGAACAACATAGTGAATGCCTCAAATGAGTCCTTTCATGGCTCATATGGGCTTGAAATGGCTTCATGGCTCAACCAAAATGATTTCTTTCCACCTAGGTTCACCCGATCTTCAATTTCCCAAATTTTCGATTTTTGACCCCAGAGACCTACACCTACTTAACCTACTGCAAAACCGTGAAATTACCCAATTTTTGCAAAATTTCCAAATTACCCAAAATTTTCCAAAATCAATCCCAAACATCTCCACATCACTCAAATTGATCATCCATACCCCAAAATACCAAAGATTCCAAAAATACCCCCCAATACCCTCCAAATACCCAAAATACCCTTCTTGGCCTAAAAATCCAAAAATTCAGAAAATTCCCAGAAAATTCCAGAAAATCCTAAATATTCCCAATTTCATTTTGTCCAACTACACCATGGGCCAATTTTGTCAATTTACCCTACTTTTGTCAAAACCCCCAAATTGACCCATTTTAAGCCAAAGTGAACCCAATGTTAAACCAAACCTATCCAATTGACCCAAATTCTGGTCCAATTCAATTCTAAACTTCAATTCAACATTCCCAATACCAATTTAGACCAAACCCAAGTCCAATTTAATTGACATTTGGATCCAATTTCACTTTGGGCCTTAAAGCCCGAATTTGGACCCATGACCCAAACTTAGCCCAAACTAACCCAATTCAACTCCAATTAACCCCAAATCTTTTCTAAACCTTCCTTAACATCCCCATAAACAAAACCACTAACATGATTTGCCCAAAATTTGAACCCAAGTCCCACTCGAACTCGATCCAAGGTCAAAAGGCCCATTTTTGACCTAAACCCAAACCTAACCCAAATTCAACCCAATTCAAATCCAAATCACCCCCAATTTGTTTCAAATCACTCATGACACATCCATGAGCTAAACCCAACAATTATTTGGGCCAACCTCTTTACAAAATTCCCATCCATAAATTCATTTTCAAAACTTAAAAGGCCCATTCCTTAAACCATTTTAAAAGCCCACTTCCACCAAATCCAAAACCCCAAAAATTCTTCCAAAGCCCATATGACATTTCCCCTCATCATATTTTCAATTAAAATCATCCCTAAGTCCTAAACCAATCATCAAATAATTCTAAATGAAGCTTCATCCAAATTTCCACCAAATTATCCAAAATCCTTAAAATCCTTTTTATGAAATTGACCAAACCTTTTCCCAAGCCAAATGGAGCCATGGAGCCATGCACAAGCCATATGCAAGCCATGAGAGCCTCTTTACATGTCACCATGCCATTTTGGGCAAAGGAGGAGGCTCTTTCCTTAATTCCTAAAGGTGATTAACCACTTAGCATGATTCCACTAAACCATGCTTAAGCCTAATTGTGCTTGGATGGTGACTTGACCCTACTGATTATGCTGAGCCAAATCACTTTTCCCTCAGCCAAAACCAGGCCTTGGGTGGTGCACCTAGCCCAAATGGGTGGGTTGACCCATTTAGGTTCAAATTTAGCCATGCCCCCATTCCACTTTGAATCAAAGCCTTTACACATGGCATTTGCCAATTGCCCACACTAAACCCCAGCCCTGACCCACCTGACCAAGATGGTGACCATTGCCTAGCCGGCCGGCCACCGAGGCCGCTCGGAAAACACCATGGCCGAGAGCTCACATGTGAGCCAACATTGAAATTCTCACTTGCTGAGCTGCCCCATCCCCAGTGGTCACCATGGCTGATCTTCTCCTCACCAGAGCAGCTGATCCCATGCCTCAACTCCCCCTGGGAGGCCCTCCACCCTCTCCTATTTAAACTCCACCCCTCTCGGCCATGGAAAGAGCTAAGCACAAACCTTGCCAAAACTCTGCCAAAATTGTTCCAGACCCTTCTCCACTCTTAGAACACTTGATCCCCAGTGAGATCCCCTGCCATTTCTCCTCCGTAAGCTCGATTTCGAGTTGAAATTCCACCCAAAACCAGGGACACTTCTCCACGGTGAGCCAATTCTCAAATTGATTGGCTCTACACCTTCACCGGACCAAAGGAAGGTGTCCACCAGCAAAGCCCCATCTCCAGGGCCACCCGGTTGCTCCAGCCTCCAAGCTTTGTGATCGGGCTTGGTCGAAATCATATCCGAGACAATTCCCCGGACCGGGAGACTTCATGCGGAGCTTGCGGGACCCGATCGAAGGTGCAACAACTCTCGGATTGAAGCCACACTTCTACGAGCTAAGGTATGAGTTAACTCTCCATCCCGAGCTTCGGAGATTCTCCATTTCAAATGCCTTAGTTTCGATGCATGTTAGCCGTATAGATGTGTTCGTCTCTTCGAGACGAATCCATAGAGTATAAGAACGTAAAAATCCATTGAGAATCGAGTGAGATCTTAGGGATTTAGTGTGGACGGCTCTCGGGTGAGAACACTTGGGGACGATGAACGGATGTCGTCCATTCGATACACGCGCGGACGAACGGCTCAGATGGCGTCGGACCGAGGAAACGGTGCGAGAACCGCGGGGCCGGGACGGATGACTCGGATGGCGGCGCCCAATCGCAGCGCGACACGTACCCCTTCGGAGCTGCAGATGTTTCGTTGGCGCCGCGTAGATAAATAGATAAATAGGGTATTTAATGTATTTATTAAATATCGAAACTTTAAAAATCCATATCTTTGTGTAGAAAAATCGCAAAAATAAAATAAAAATACCACTCTTGCTCGAGTGAACAGAGGAGAATAATGTGGAAAAGAAATCATTTAATTTCATCAAGTATTTTATTTTTTATAATTTATTTACTCTCTGCATACATTTAATTCTCCATGCATGTATACAATTCACCATGGCATGAGACCATAGGGCTTTTGAAGCCTCTGAACTTGGGAACATTCCCTGAATTTTCCAAGGTCAGAAGCCATCTCTGTGAAAAGTTATTTATTTTTCAAATGCATGTTGCTGTTTTGAGTATTTTAATTCCAAAAAATAGCATGTTGTGAAATAAATTCTAGGAAAATTTGGTGATGTTCCTTATGACCAGAGAACACTAGGAAAAATAGGTTTTGGCTTAGTTCATTCAAACAACCCTAATTGGCTTAAACACTCAAAATAGGTCTTTAATTAATTAGAGTTAACCGGGCATCAAATTGACTTGAAATCAATTCTCCACTGACCTTTAGGATCAGAGGAATCCACCATAAAAATTTGAGGTCAATTGGACTTGGTTAACCCCACTAATTGGGTTGATTAAGTCACTTAGACATTTTAAACTTTAAAAATTCATAACTTTTAAAATACTTTTCAAAAACTCACTAAATTGGTTTTGGAGCCTCTCTGATATCAGGGGAACCTAAGAAAATTAAAATTTCAATTTTACAAAAAAGTTGATTTTTAATAATATTTTAATATTTTAATAATTAAAAAATAATAAAAATCACAAAAATAATAAAATTCACCAAAATGTCACATTTTGAATTTTAATCACTTAGGAACAAACCCCATATTTTTCCTAAGTCTATTTAGTGAGATATTAAATTTTAAAGCCCTAGGGTAATTTTAAAATTAAAAAAATGTATTTTCTAGCATTTTCACTAAAATAATTACAATAAATCATAAAAAAATCAGAAAATTGCAAAATTTGCTTCTCTGGTTTCCTTGGTATCAGAGAGATTTTTGAAAAATATAAAATCCATTTTTCAACATTTATTTTATTTTTAAATTAATTAACACTCCAAAACTCAAAATAATTATAATAAAAATAATATAATTCAAAAAATCACCAAAATTGGTCCAAGTGCTTCTCTGGTCATTAGGAATGTCCCCTAATTTTCTTAAGGACAGAAACTTTCCCTTGGTCATATTATTAAATTTTCCTTGAAAATCTCTATTTTCCACCAAAAATAATTATATAAATAAATTAAATACAGAAAAATCACATTTTCTCCTCTCATGTCTTTATTGACATATGAGTGAAGTCACATAAAAATTTCAAGTTCATTTGGGTTCAATTTAGTGAGTTATGAAATTATTAAGCTTAAAGGGTAAAATGGTAATTAAACTTTTAACCCTTAATTAAAACTTTAGGTTTAATAAAAAATCAACAAGTAAAATATTTGATCTTAATCTGATTTGGATGATTGAAATTTAAATAATTAAAGGGTAGAAACCCATTAAATAATTTTAAAATGATTAAACTTTAATTAAATAATAGATTAAATTTGGAGGAATAATAAATTGGAATTATTAAAATAAGGGATATTTATTAGGAAGAGATTTATTCTTTAATTTAAAAAATCCCTAAACTAATTATATCATTAATACTCAATTTTTAATTAAAATGATAACTCAAATTTAAAATATTAAAAGACTTAATTAAATTATTAAACTCTTTTAAAATTTTAATTAAAATTAAAAATAAAGTAAATTAAAGATAAATTAAATTAAAATTAAATTAAATTTAACAATTAAATTAAATTAAATTAAATTTAATAATTAAATTAAATTAAATTAAATAATTAAATTAAATTAAATTAAACAATTAAATTAAATTAAATTAAATTAAATTAAATTAAATAAATTAAATTAATTAAATAAAATTGAATTAAATCAAATTAAATTAAATTAAATTAATTAAATTAAATAATTGAATTAAATTAAATTAAATAATCTAATTAAAATTAAATCAAATCAAATTAATTAAACATCAAATCAAATTAAATCAAACTCAATCAAATTAAATTAAATTAAAACTCAATTAAAATTAAATTAAATTGAATTAAATATAACATCACCTAAAACGGAAAGAAAATAAATTTAAAAGCAACTTGAACACTATTCCAAATTTAAACTCTTTAACTTAAATCAAATCATTTGAATACTAACTTACCCTTGAAAGCTTTAGTTATTATAACTCCTAAATAAAACATTAAATGAAGTGTCACTTCACTCATAGGATATTCAAATGTCCTAGTTCACTGAGCAAGTTAACAAAACTTGAAATTCTTGGACGATTAATTCATTTGTATAATTAAATTCATTTGGACTTAAAACAATCCTAGAAATATTGAAAAGATGTTTAAGATCCTTCTTAAGCACTTCCTCGATATGATAGGACATTTATAAGAACAATTGAATTTGATTATTCTTTGATGAAGAAAATCGTCCTTAAACCAAAACACAAAGAACCTAGACGTCATAGGAAATGACTAGCTATAGGATTAGGAATTTGGTAGAAAACCATAACCTTTCCTTAGCTTTACCTAGGAACTTGCTTAAGTATGCTAATTGTGTTTTAAGTGCGGCTTGGGATGATGGGAAGACCCTCCGAGTACGCTTTTATTTTTATTGCAATTTACTTTCTTGCAATTTACTTTCTTGCAATTTACTTTCTTGCAAATGTACTTTATTTTTCTTGCATGATAAAACAACGAGTTGCATGAAAACCCACACCTTTAGGATAGTCCCTAAAGCTGAAACCAAATTAAGTTAAAAGTCATTGCAAGATAAAATTCACCTCCACGACATTTCAAAATATAAAACAACTCAAAACTTAATCACAAACGGAACACAAAACTACGATTGCAACTAAATTAAAATGTCACGTTGGATAATCGGGAATACCTCGGATGATGTAACCTACGTGTTGCTAACGGGATTTCCACGGTCTAAATGAAAGTGTGGAACTCATTCGGTTGAGTTTAGCAAATTCATCCGGACTAAGTGAATCCGATAAAAATAATGATGCGGAAGGATGGAACCGTGGGATCTTAGCAGGTGTCGTTATAATCGACTTTAAGATTTGTTTTAATCAAAATACAAAACACTTGGAAATTAAGACTTCTCTAAACCAAAACACTTCTCTCATCCCACGATTTATGATTTCTAAAACTAAACCTCCGCAACGACCAAGGAGCTTGGAGCATGGTGGGCGGCACGGCCATCGTCGTCGACAAAACTTGAACCTACTTCAGCAAAACTTTTCTAGAATTAAACAACAAAGCCATAGGATTTCGAGGTAGCTTACTTAGTGCAACATAAATCCTCGACTCTTCGTTAGGCATTTGCATTGCAAATTAAGCCCTAACCGGTCTTAGGATTCAGAGGTAGTCGTCCGATACGACAATAAACCCTCACATCTTCTAGAAGTTTATTTGTTTGATTTTATCATACAAATATAAGCCCTAATTAATTAAAATTGGCGAGATCGAAATATCTAAATAAACATTAGGACTTTCCTAAATTCAAGCCGAACAATAGGATAGTCGGGAAATTACCGAAGTTCACTTCGAATCGGTAATTTCTCCTACCTCTCTTCCTTTGGATTCATAAAACAAAAATGTTCCAAAATTTGATCCATTCCACTATTGAAATTCCAAAATTCAATCTTTGAAAAACTTAAACTTTGAAATCCTTGAGAGCAGAATTATTGATTATCATCGAGAGTTTTCTTAGGTGATTCCCGTCACTTAAGATGTAATTAACTATAGGGGCTTGCCCTTATAGGGAATTTTAAAGAACCCAGGTAATATAAACCTCGTTTAATGTTTTCATATTAAGCGAGGGAAACTTGTCGGCTTATAAAATTGGTTCGCGGACCAAACGGATGTCACTAATCTTCTAGTTTATTTAATCGAGCCCCACCATCGAGCGGTGTGTCTATCCTTAGGGATAGATACACGGTTTGTGGTGCGGTGCTCGTTTATATAAACTTATTTGGGATGTGAGATCGGTTTAATCTCATATCTTAAAACCTTCAAATTTAAAATTATTTTCAAAATCAAATACTACTTTTCAAATTATTTATTTTAATTAAATTAAAAATTAGCCAAGACTGATTTACGTTAGGCGACCCTCTTCAAAATAAAACACGACCTAAAAATATGCCGACAACATGCAATGAAACCTAAAAGGTAGACGACACGTCGAACTCGTCCTAACGACCTCACATAGGTGCCTAGGGTTGACTCACTTGGATCTGCGGCATCGCCGCCTCCAGTTTTGGCGTGGCTATGTAGAGGGTTTCCTGCTCCGATTTCTTGTAGGGGAAACTCTCCACCGTTCATAGGGCGGACTAAGCTGCTAAGCTTTTTCCGCTCTACGAACACCCCGATCTTATAGGACGGACTAGCTACAAAGATTTTCCCGTCCTCTAAGATTGAATTCAACTAATCCCTCCAAGGGAGATTAGGAGCACCAAAACCATGGGAAATTGGGATTCCAACCTAGCTGGACTAAAGCCTAAAGCTTACAACAGCAAATCGCTCGGTTACGAATAGGACTGGCCAATGCATAGGATTCCTAACCTACGGCTCACTCTAGGTAAATCAACGATCCATCACATAGGCGGCTTGACCGGTCGACACATGTCGTCCGACACCTCCACCCCACGTGGGCGATCCAACCCACGTGCCTAGACCGGACTAAGCCTATGGCCAGCTAAGGGATCAGAAAATCTCACCACCGTAACGGTTGAAGACGCGTTCTCTTTATGCTGAAGGAGCGCCCACGTTTCCGGCGAACCGCCGGTGTTTGGTCCGTGCGCCAGCGTACCTCACAATGAATCATGCAACGAGAAAAATACGACGCAGTGAGGTCTGCGATGTATCAAAATAAATAATTAGAGCATAATAAAAAAATGCATCGAAACATATACCTTAGCGGGAGGGGTCTCCCGACGTCGGCGAAAGAGGAGGTGGTCACCGGCAAGGTGGATTGCCGTCGAGGGAGCCAAAAAGTATGCCATGTGTCACATTTTTTGGCCTAAGCCGGCGGGAAGCATGTCGACGAGGCGTCGCAAGCGAAGGAAGAAGTAATGGCGCGGGCTAGATGTTACCTGGAAGGAAGGGCTTGGCCCTCGATCTTGCGCAAGAGGTGGAGAACAGGCTCACTAGCACAAAGGGGAGGCGATCCGGCGAGCTCGCTGACGGCTTCGTCGGCCGAGAGTGAGGCGGCGCGAGCTTTGGCCGAGAAGAAAAAGAGAAGAAGACTGATTGGCCGGCTAGCGAGGCGGCGCAGGTCAGAGGGGAGCCGGCGGCGTCGAACTTCGCCGGAGAGGAGGGGCTGCGGCGCCAGATGCGACGAGGAGGCTGGAGCCTATGGTTTGCGAACCGGGCTCGGCGGCCGGGAGGAGATCCGGCTGGTCTTCTCCGACGACGAGGGAAGTCCGGCGAGGGTACCGGCGACGAGAGAAGGTAGCCCGGCAAGAGCTCGCGAAATGCTCGGCTAGGTTAGTGGCTCGCGGCTTTTTTGCGATATCCGGGCGAGGAGAGGGAGTTTTAGCGTAGGAATTTTTAATAGGATAATTAAAATATATAATATATATTATATTATAATAATAATATTATCATCATAATTATCCTCCTCGTAATTTTAACATATATACTTCCTCGCAGCGAAGTAGATGTCCCTCCTAGCTAAAGTTGACGTTCCGGACATACTGGCGCAGTCCGTTTCGTCACCCGGGGTCGTTCGGGGCCGCTCGAGCCACTTTTTGAGCAAATTGGCCAAAAAAGAATAATTCACATATTTTAAGCCCAGTCGCGACGTCGTAGAAAAATGAACATCCTCCGTAGGTAAAATTGACGTCCCGGACACAATCGTGTGATCGATTTCGTCATCCGGAGTCGTTTGGGTGATTTTTGACGATCGGGCTAAAAACGATAATTTGCACAATTTTTACCTCGCTCGCAAAGCCGCAGTAAAATAGACGTCCTTCCTAGCTAATATCGATGTTTCGGACACACTCGCGTGGTCCGTTTCATCGTTCGAGGTCATCTGAACAAGCTCGCAGGTGGATGTGCCAATTTGAGCTAATTTCTCGTGCGACGCTTCGAGTAACGCCTGTCGACCCTGGTATGCTCGAATGGACATCCCATGCATGTAATATATAATAAAAAATGATGTCAACAAGGACGTTCAGGATAGAAATCGATAGTCGATTTACCTAGGATGAATCACTATAAAATACTAAACCTGAAACTACTATTACATGAAGCATGAAGCAAGTCTTCAGGGGTAGCACGCCCGCGACGTAGCAGACGAATAATGACGATCTGCAGCAGCAAAACATGTCCACATCAGCTAAATCTTTATGTAGAATAAATAACATAACACATAGGACTTCGAGGTAGTTTACTTAGCGCAACGTAAATCCTCGCCTTGTCGTTTAGGCTTTTGCACAGCTTTGTTGTGCAATATAAGTCTTAACTCTTTTATGATTCTGATGTTACAGTGCGGTACAATGTAAATCCTCCTATCTTTCTAGACTATTTGCACGATCGGATATCGTGCGAATGTAAGTCTTAAATTCTAAAATAAATTACAGTAATAAACATTAAATAACTTCATTTCAAACAATATGATAGATGGGAAGTCACCGAGGTTTTCCTCGTATCCGTGACATTCACTACTCTTCGTTCTTTTGGATTCCTTAAAATAATTTGTTCTTATTTTGAGTCACTCTCTTTTAATTTTCCAGTGCCCAACCTTAAACACTTGAACTTTGAAAATCTTGAAGACAAAATCATCGATCTTAATCAAGAGTTTTCTTAGGTGACTTTGGTCATTTAAGATGTAATTTAACTATAGGGGTTTGCCTCTATAAGAGAACTAAGAATCCAGATAAAATAAATCCTATCTAATTCTTATATTAGGTATGAGAACTTGTCGGCCTCACATAAAATATTTCGCAGATCAAACGGATGTCACAATTTTTTTTTTAGTTTAGGTGGTTAAGCATACTAGCAAGTGGTAAGCCTATCCTTCGAGAAGGTGTATTACTTGTGGTTTTACACTTAGCCATCCAAACTATCAAATATGCGAGACCCATTTGGTTTCATCTATTTTAAAATTAAAATATTATTTTTAAAATCAAAACAACCTATATATATTAAAACTATTTTTAAACAACCAATCATTTAAATCCATTTTTCAAAAATTCTCTGCCAACACTTGCAAATAACAATCAAATCCCCTTGAAATTTAGTTCAAGCTAACAAATATAAAATTTTTGCATGTGCTCGACCCGTTCATTAAACATTTTTTACACGTGGCCTGACCCGTTCATTAAACATTTATGCACGTGGTCTGAGAATGTTACAAGGGAAAAGTGATGCTTCTCCTTTAGCGCTAGGTCGTAAGTGTCACACTTTGGCCAGTTTCTGTGGGGAATAGAGTCGATAAAATTAAGTCCCCATTAAGCTAGTTTGATCCTCCTACTCATGGGGACTAGAGTTCACAGGACTAATACTTTTAGTGATATTAAGCAATCATTTCCCAACGATGATCGTGTTTATCGTTTGTTTCAACCAAATAAGTTCATTTATAAAATAAAATGTTTTAAATCATAAAAAATATTTATTTAAATGAAAAATTATGTCACCTAATGTTCATAGCACAATTCACCTGTCTATCTGCAACCGTTTGTTGAGGTGTACAAATCTAATACTGACACGAGCTCATAAAGAGCCAATATTTATCAAGCATACTACTAAATTCATGCTCAAAATAATCTTATGTCAGTATAGACGTGGACCGAATCCTCTATTCAAGCAGTTTTGCTGCAATATAGAACCACAAAGATGTGATCACGCCAGAGCCCTCTAATCTAGGGGTTTGCCATCAAATGATACCATTATATTACAGTAAAAGTTGTAGCCTGTGTGTTACCTAATAGCAGTTTGCCCTTTTAAGTATGGAATACAGGGTATATTTGATATGGCATAAATGTCCCTATAAGCTAAAGTCAATTTAGATTAGTTCCCTTAGATAAACAATCACCCTAGAACTACAAGATCCCTTTGGACAAAGCAACCCGAGACTGCTGATAATGATCATTTTGTAAGGCCGTTTGAATACCTCTGCTAATTAAGTAGATCAAGACCCACGATAACCTACGATGATAAACCATAAGATCTTGATCGGGTTCGTCATCGTTTACCCATCATCTGCTTTAAGCTAACGGTGATAATTTTTAAAATTTTAAACTTCAATTTGTTCTTTGAATACTTAGTGCCTAATGACTAGCCCTAATCGAAAGTGTTATCACATTATCGAGAGATAATTAACCATAGGAGCTTGCACTTATATGAAACTTCAAACCCTATATCTTAAAGTCCTCATAAAATGAGGGTAAAATATTTGGGTAGTGTGTCTGGCTATTTTATCTACCTTCTAAAAATTTGACCTGGAAACTTGACACATCATTAAGCTCTCAATTAGATTCTGGGGCACTTTTTGAATTTTTAGAGCCCAAAGCCCCGACAATCCAAGAATGCATTATCTTAGTAAATCTCTGAGGCCGAGCCTCTAGAAAGGTTCAGGATCCGGAAACTAGAATCCTACAAGGGTTGGACTCATCTGACCAATCTCATAGCTTCATTTGAGCCAAATTTGTGCTTAATAAGGATCACCAATGTGTTGAAATGCCATCTCTTCTTTACCACGCTGAGCGAGTAGGCCCTCAGGTGGTTCAATGCATTACCAATAAGGGTAATCACCACATTTGTTGACTTTAAGTGCTTGTGGTTCAGTTTTTTTACTCCTAAAACCTCAAGAAGGCTTATAGGACCTCCTATATATCAGTAGGGAAAGAACAAGAGCCTTTGCTTGTTCATTACATGCTTCCAAAAGTAGATGTTGGAAGTGTGGGATCTAAAACTCATAGTAGCACAAGACGCCCTAGCAAAATGGCTAAAGGAAGGACCTTTCCGATGCACGTCCGACCTATAGCAATCAAAGATAATTGTGAGCTACTGAAACTAGCTAATAGTCACGTATCAACAGAAGGATACAACTACTCCCCTCACATTAGCGAGGATCGACAAGCCAATTGCCATTCACCAAAGATAACTTCCCGTGGAGAAAGGCATGAGCTAAGGTACAATCCTCAACACTTGACTCAAGCTCACCTCAAAGACTCACTAAGACGTTCGGATAACCAAGCGACTGATAGAGTGTATCATCGAGAGGAGGCCGACTCAGCAATGAGAATATGCTATTGTTATATCCCTTTTCTATTATTGACAAGTTCATAAAAATGGTTAAGTGAAATTTTTTAATTATGCACACAATTCTAGGTCCGACCGACACTAGGAAAACTTAATAAGTTTTTCCAGTGGATTATTAAAATCTTACTGACACTCTTAGAACTAGAGTTGATTCACCAATCATGATTCCAGCCAAGCGATAGAAACAAATAAAGTGACACATGACGTACGATCAAAAAATTTTCAAGAACCGATAGACAATGCATGACATTCGATCGGTATGATTTTTCAAAGCTGACAGCGACGCATCACGTTTGATCTGTAATATTTTAAAAAATAGATAGTGATAAATAAAAGTTTGATCAATAAAACTATATTAAAAAATGACTAAAAGCAACAATCAACATCCAATTGAAAAAACATTCAAGAGCCAACCCACAATGCCCAAGCATCATAAAAACATATCTCCTAGCTCGGACTAAGTCAACCTCTGGCGGTAATTCCCTATCCATTAGCAGCAAGAACCACAGTGAGTCACATATGAATTAACCTAGCAGTATACCTTGATGATTACCATGTGAAGTTTATGACAATATCTGCTTAATAGGCTTGGCGTAAGGTGTAGCCTATCCAAGGTGACAACCAAACCGACCGACCAAGACATGGGAAATGTGGATTGAGCCTGGCGAAAACTTAGCAAAACCTACCGAAGACATTCTTAAAAAAGCTGATCAATAAATCATTGCACGTGATCATTTATCTCAAGAAAAATAAAATATACGGTACATGTAAAATCACAAACAATGAAGGTGAAAACTGACCGAAAGCTTTACTTTATTTCATGATAGAAAATTTTAAAAAGAAATTCCTAATGCAACTTTACAAGCTAGTGATTCTTTACAAGTATTTAAAAGACAAGAAAAATTATCCAAGTAACAGATGAAGCCAAAAGTGAGTCAAATAATCGAAAACCCTCCTTCATCTTCACTACTATCCTCTTCCTTGCTCTCCTCCAAAATGGGAAGTAAGGCTGAAAATCTATCTATGTTGGCCCACTCGGAGGAGACAAGCTTTATCATCTGCCCAACGCTAAAGACCACTCCTTGCCTGAGCTAGGCAGTGAGGAGTTCTACCAACCCAGGGTGGGAAGAAAATTCAATGAAGAACTTGTGAGACAACTCACCATCTTCTCCTTCAATGCTTGGTTCTCTCCCTGAGTAGCCGACATCAACTCTGACAGTCTAATTGCTTCAGCTTCAGCCACCTCAACTGTTTTTCCGCCACCTTTTCCTTTCCTTGGCCTTGGACAAAACTTCCTCAGTCTCCAGGGGAACTATCAATTGGAAATTTGAACCCGTCAGGCCATCAATTAACATGGTTCAGTCATCTAGCCCATGCTTGAGAGACTTTGTTCATGGATGACTTTCTTGAGAGCACGAGACCATATCAATTCTGTGATGATCAAGTGGTATAGAGCTGCAACAGAGGAATTTGAGTACCGATATCTCCTCATATTGATCATCTGAACTAGTATTCACCTTCTCCCTCTCGACTTATATCAGAAACCATGCAAGTGGGGGGGGTTCCTTCCGCTTCTTCCAGGGAGGGGAAGGAGGAAGGACTCATATTTATTGCTAGAGTTTTCACCTTGCAACGACACTCCTCTTCTTGGTTGGCTAGCTCGAGCTCAGACTTGGGTTCGCTCGGTACAACGGGAGAAGGGAGATTAGCTTCATCCTTCGCTGACATCTCAATAATTGTCAAAGTGGTCGACCGATGGGTGAAAATATCGCTTCAAATATTTCTGCCAAAGCCTCCCCCCAACACCGCTCAACTCCACTCGACTTGTCATCCTAGTGCTGCGTACCTGAAGGATTTGCAACTTAGAAAGAGCATTTAGTAGGAATCACAGAAGCTTTTCTTTCTATATGAATTAGCTCTCTAATGGTAATCCAGAAGACTTGGACATAGAATAAATCATTTATGCACCTTCACAGTCTTCGGCCGACACGGAACACCGGAGGTACTCGCTTACTCGCTACTTTCGACAATCTTGGGAGGGAGATTTCGAGTGTGTGTGGCAACGCGAGCCTTCTTCTTAGTAGCTTCGAGTAGCAGCCTACTCCTCTCTCTCAACCTCTCGAGCATGAGAGTCCACCTAATCTATCTATGCCATTCACCCAAATGCTTTTGATCGTAGCACCCAACCAACAATTACCAAATCAAGATACTGAGGGATCGAAAGTTGTTGCCCTTTCACTCCTGCTACTTCCACCACTACCTGATCAGGTACCTTCTTCTTTGATTTCATGAGAGGGCGACCGAACCAAACATTCTGGATATTCCAGCACGAGTGAGAAAAATCGATGCAGAATCAGAGTTTCCAGTCATCTTATTTTCCAACCCTAGCAGTTGGAACCTACCAAGAGAGGCAACTAGATATAGTCTTTCGGACCGACCCAAAATGACAACATATTGTTGGATCAATTATGGGACTATAATGTAATCAATAAATGTGTTGGGTCATCATTTAATAAGTCAAAATTATTGTGGTCTAATTAAGTATAAACTTTATGACTTTAGACACATTTGTCATGAAATTATAAGTGTGGATACCATAAGGGCAAATTCCAATTTGATGAGGGACATAATTAGAATTAAGCAAATTTTGTAACCACCCTTTGGTTACATTAAATAAGGAGGTAATGGTCCCGGTCCGCAGAGAAGAAAAGAAAATTATTCTCTTGTTCCCCATCAACGAGAGAGACTAAGGACAACTCCGGAAAGTCTGCAGATTGGAAGATCGTTGCTTGCAATCGATCAAATGGATTCAGGTACGCTTCCGCTATTGTATCGATTCAGTTTTTCTCATTAATATGAACGTGAATGAAAGATTCTCGTGGTAAATTCCTAATAGATTTTGATTCGATCAAAATCTATTTGGAAAATTTAGAAAAGAATTCCAACAATTGGTATCAGAGCCTCCCGTTCATGTTCATGTTGAGATTCCGCTTCTCTTTTCCTCTCCTCCCTCTTAATTTTGTTCCTTTCGTTTACCTTTACCCGCGAAGGAATCGTCCAACAAAGTCTGCGGCGGCGGGGCTACGGCGACAGGAATGCCGCAGCGGGACTGCGACGTCGGTGGGTGCGGTGGCGCGTCCTCCGACGGCGGCAGAATCCGGCGCAGCGGAATGCTGCGGCGAAAGGGAAGACGCCTGAGGCGGCGCCGGGCGGCGCCGCAGTTCGCGAACTCGCGAACTGCTCGCGACAGTTCGCGATTCGCGAACTGTCGCGAACGGTTCGCGAACCGGTTCGCAGACCCGGTTAGCGGAAAATTAATTTTTTTTAATTACTCATTAATTAATTAAATAAATTAAATTGCTCATTTTAATTTGGACAATAAAATGAGTTATTTAATTTAATGAGTAAATTAAATAAAATGAGTTAATTAATTCACTCATTTTAATATGAGTAAATTAATTATAAAGTTTTTCTTTAAGTATTAAATTAACTCATTTAAGGATTGATTAATTTTATAAAATCAATAATTTTGTTTTGTAAATCATGGGTCTTATGGCTTATAAATTAGCTCATTATTTATAAATATAAGATTTTATAAAATTAAATTAAAGTTTCAATTAAATTCGAATAAATGGTACTTGGTAATTGTCCATCAATTTTAATGAACTTATTGAAACATGATGTTGTCAAAGTGACCTCTTTTGTGTAGATAGTTCGTGACGAATGTTGGATGTTGCGTATATATAGGTTCATGCGTGTATTAATTTGCCCAAAGGAAAATTAATACTTGGTCAACTTGCATACACACTTGTGATGGTAAACATGTAACAATTATAAGGAATATTATATGAGTAATAAATTGATCCAAAGATAGATTTATTACTTGATATACGTTATTGTTAATATTTTATCATTACAACAAGATTACCACTAACCAGTTAATATTATCGTCCAAAGACTTCGATATTAATGTTGCATTAGGTGTCTTGAGATGAGATTTACCATTAATCGAAGTTAAGACATTTTATTTATGTAATCTTTTGTTCATTTTTCAGTTGTTGCTAATGTATCTGCTAATCTCAATTCGGTTCCAATCCTTAAGGGTGATAGCTTTAAGGATTGGAAAGAGAACATTCTCATTGTTCTTGGCTGCATGGATCAAGATCTAGCATTAAGAATGGATAAACTCGCTCCTCTTACGGATGCAAGTTCCTCCGAGGAAAGGAGAATCTTTGAGAAGTGAGACTGTTCTAATCGCTTGAGTCTTATGATCATAAAGTGCGACATACCTGAGGCCTTTAGAGGTGCAGTGTCTAGTGATATCACTGATGCTGCAAGTTTCCTTGCTGAAATAAAGAAACTCTTTGCAAAAAGCGATAAGGCTGAAACTGGTATTCTTTTAAAGAAACTGATTTCAATGAGGTTTAGAGGCAAGGAAAGTATAAGGGAGTACATCATTGAGATGTCTAACATTGCTTCAAAGTTAAAGAAGCTAAATCTCGAGTTAACGGATGATTTACTCGTGCATTTAGTTCTTATTTCTCTTCCTCCACAGTTTGCTCAATTTACAGTCGGTCTATAATATGCAAAAGGAGAAATGGACTCTTAATGAGCTTATTTCTCATTGTGTGCGAAGAGGAAGAAAGGTTGAAGCAAGGAAAGAGCGATAGTTCTCATTTGGTGAACACCTCTAAAGAAAGAGGCACTAAAAGAAAGAATGAAGTCGCAAAGAATAAGAGTCCTTCTCAAAAGAAACAAAATAAAGTTCAAAATTCGAAAGTATCGAGTTGTTTCTTTTGCGATAAAGAAGAACATCGAAGAAGGAATGTGCAAAATATCACGCTTGGCGTATAAAGAAAGGTACATTTCTAACTTTGGTCCGTTCGAGGTAAATTTGGCTTCGATGCCTAGAAACACTTGGTGGTTAGACTCGGTGCTACTTCTAACATAAGTGTTTCAATGCAGGGTTGCCTGAGCTATCGAAAACCAAATGATGCTGAAAGATGCATTTATGTGGGAGATGAAAAATCGGTAGAAGTGGAAGCAATTGGGCATTTTAGATTGTTATTATGTACTGGTTACTATTTGGATTTGATAGATACTTTTGTTGTACCATCATTTAGACGGAATTTGGTTTTTGTTTGTTGTTTGAACAAATTGGGTTATTGATTACTGAAAAATTTATTAAGAAATTCATACCTATTTTTGATAAAATTGCACTTTAAAGAATGATATTTTCTTTATTTTATTGCAGGAATGGAGAATTTAGGTGATAAAAGCAAAAATCATAAAAAGGAGCGGATTTGGAGCAAAAATGAAGAAAATAATGCAATTTGTGCTGAGTCGTCGACGGCAAGATCGAGCCCGCCGACGGCGAGGTTACGAGGAGACATTTCTGAAGGAATTATAATTGTCTCGCTGACAGCGAGCCCGAGCCCGCCGACAGTGAGATAGCGCGGTTTGAAGTTCTTCTAGAAGCCTCGCCGACATCGAGGTAGTTCGTCGCCGACGGCGAGCTAGTTCAAATGGCACAGATACATTGAACCTGGACACTTTTTGAAGGGATGCTTACACACCTCTTGGTCCTTTGCTCACCTCTATATATAGAAGCTGAAATTAGGTGTCTTAGTGTGTGTTCTAAGTGTGTTAAGTGCAGTTTTTGTGTGTTAAATTTGTGTTCAGAGTAAATTAGTGAATTAGTGTGTGTGTTATTTAGTGAGTTAGTGAGTTTTTTAGTGAGTCTTCAGCATCTTGGAAGGAAGAGTCAAAGGAAGCTATGAGAGTGCTGCTTGGAGATAAATTAAGATAAGTATTTGTATTTATTGTTTTTAACTTTAAATGAAATCCATGCTTAGTTTAGTCAGACATGCGTTACGAGTAGTTTATTAGTCTTTCTCCTGTTATGAAATTAAGTGACTTGATGAACTAAAAATAGAAGTACTTTTATATATTAATAAATTGTGATAATTTTTACTTAAAACTTAATTTACTTTCAAACTGGCCATTTGATTTGTTAAAATATGTTGATTATCAACAATAGTAAAAATTACATCTGATATTCGGGGAATTCAAAAGCCTTGGAAGGAGGGTGCAAATAAATAAGGAAATAATATCATTGGGCGTAGAATTGAGCATTTTAGTGTGACAGACTAAAATATTCAATTCGGTCACTATTATTTGAGAGCTGAAGTGTAGATGTTAGCCCTCGGGCGAGGGGAACGTGGGAGCTGCGAAGTGGCGATCGGCATCCTCCCGGCCTAGCCGCAGATTCGATGATCAAACATAGGATTAGTCGATATTCTTTACACTGGACCAAAGGGTAAAGAATAGGAATGCTCCTATTTGTCACAATACCTTAAAATTATCTATTTAAATTCATCGATCACTTAAATTTCTAAACAAGGGAAAGATACTTTTTCTAAATAGTTAAAGACTTATTTAGCAATTAGTTTAATTTCCTGCACTTTCAATTCGTATTAATTTTCTACTTAGTTAATTTACCTAATTGAAATACTTAGTTTACTTTATTGCGCTTAAATTCGAATTCCAAATCTTCGTATTATTATTATTATTATTATTATTTTAAAATTAGCTCTTATTTTATTTTCTCTTTCCCTGTGGGATCAATAACCGGGACTCCACTAGAGCCGCAGTATTACTTGATATGATACGTATACTTGCGTAGCATCCACAACATAAACAATTACAATTCTATACACATAATATAGCGGGGTCGAGTTTTTGGCATCGTTACAATTAAATTAAAAATATCATAATATAAAATTATGGGTCGAGTTTTGGCGCCGTTGTCGGGGAAAGTAAGAAAAATTTACTTAGAAGTAATGGACTATTTTAAAATAATCATAATAAATAAATTAATATCTATTCTAAATTGTATGCGTAAATTTGGAAACGAAAATTTAATACCTTACGATTCGAATTAGAGCGTACGATTAAAAGAATTAGAAAACAAAAAGAAAACAAACTCTAAATGGCAAATATTCATGAAATTCAAAATATGAACCAACAAAGACCATTAACGTGATTATGCCGACCCTACATCGGATGAAATTCATTTAATTATTCAAAACCACGATGTAAGCTGTTAATTCATTTGAACTTAAACCTGCAATTATCCAAATGGTACAAAGCAATCGATTTAGTGGTTCACCTACTTGAAGATCCTAACTTACATCTTGCTAGTTTTCTAGAACTTTGTGCTTACTTTTAAATATCAAGGAGTATACGACGATCGTTATAAGACTTAGACTTTTTCCTTTTTCATTAAGGGATAAGGCTAAAATGTAGTTGAATTCATTAGCATCTGGATCTATTAAAACTTGGGGAGAATTATCACAAAAATTTCTATCCAAATATTTTCCAAAACTGCTAAGTTTAGAAATGATATAATTTCTTTTTGTCAGATAGATGGAGAATCAATATATGAATCTTGGGAGAGATTTAAGGAACTTCTTAGGAAATGCCCACATCATACGCTACAGTATTGGTCGATTATTCAAACCTTTTATAATGGATTAGTAGGATCCTTAAGATCAATCAACGATGTTCTTTACTAGGAGGTTCATTAATGTCTAAACCATTTGATGAATCTTATGCACTAATCAGAAGAAATGGCAACAAATAATTTCAATAGCCTGCGATAGAGTAAATCCGAAAAAATAGCCAGACATTTATGAAAATGATGCAATATCTATGTTAGCTTCTCAAATTGCTGCTATATCTAAGAAATTAGATCATTTTGGAATGAACTTCTCTCCTACTTTAGAAGAAAACTCATCTGGACAAATCATAGAATCTCAATCTAATTATGAAACTTTAAATGCTATTAATAATAGAACTAATAACCCTTATTCAAACTATTATAATCACAGGTTGGAAAACTCATCCAAATTTTAATTGGAATAACACATCTAATCAACAATGGATGAATCAACCTAATCAAGCAAATCCAAACTATAAACCTAATTATAACCCTCAATTCAAAGATAAGAAATTGTCATGGATGAATTAATTTTGAATATGGGTCATCAACTACAAAATCAAGGAAATCAACTACAAATTCAAGGAAATCAATTACAAATTCAAGGAATATCTATTAAAAATATCGAAACTCAACTTGGACATATTACTACTGCGCTAAATAATAGAATACTGGAACTTTTCCTAGTAATGTGGAAATAAATCCTAAAGATCAAGAAAAAGAACAAATTAAAGCAGATTCAACTAAGGAGTGGAAAAGAATTAGAACCTCAAATTCAAAAAGAACTTAAAAGCCAAAAAAGGAAGTGGAAATTGAAAAGGAAACAATTCAACAAGATTCGAAACTTAGAACATCCTTTAATACATATGAAAAGTTTTGTTGAAAAACCTCACCACCATTTCCTCAGCAGACTAGCTCAACATAAAAAAGATAAACAATTTGCTAAATTCCTTGAAATATTAAAAGAAATTAATAATCAATATACCTTTTGTCGAAGCTTTAGATCAGATGCCAAATTATGTAAAATTTATGAAAGATATTATAAATAAGAAAAGAAAATTCACTAATAATGAAACGATACGCTTAGTGAAGAGTGTAGTCTATTATTCGTAGGAAAAAGCTTCACTGAAAAATTGGAACATCTTGGTAGTTTCACTATACCTGCTGTATAGGAGAAAAATTTTATGGAAAAGCTTTGTGTGACTTAGGAGCAAGCATCAAATCTAATGCCTCATCAATTTTTAAGAGATTAGGATTAGGAAAAAATTACACACTTGATAACCCTTCGATTTGTTGATTGTTCGATTACACATCCTAAGGGAGTTATTGAAGATGTGTTGGTAAAAGTGGATAAATTTATCTTCCAGATAGATTTTATTGTTTTAGATATGGAGGAAGATAAAGAGATTCCTATCATTTTAGGAAGACCATTTTTAAGCTACTTTGGAAAAACTATGATTGATGTTCGGAAGGAGAATTAAGCTATGAGAGTAAATGACGAAAAAGTTACCTTTAATATTGAAAAATCGATGAAATATCTCGTACTTAGAAAAAGATGATGAATGTTTTCGGATGGAAATATTTGAACATTCACAACAAAGAACATTTTAAGGAATATTACGAAGATAATTTAGAAAAAGAAAATGTACGAATTAATTGAAGATAATAATGAAGAACTAGATTGTATTCGGGAAAGATTTGAATTTTTGGATATTGCGAAAACAACGACAAGAATATAGTTCCATCAATTATTAAACCTCCTAAACTTGAAAGCTAAAAATATTACCACGTTCATTTGAAATATGCTTATTTAGGTAATTCTTGACTTTTACCGATTATTATTTCATACTACACATTAAATGAATCTCAAGAACAAAAACTTTTAGAAACTTTAAAAAAATATAAGAAAACTTTTTGTTGGACTTTAGCGAGATATTAAAGGAATTAGTCGCTTGATATCTGTATGCACGGAACTATTTTAGATGATGAACATAAACCTAAAGCGAGATCCGCAAAGGAGGTTAAACTAGATAATGAAAGAAGTAGTTAAGAAAGAAATTTTAAAATGGTTAGATAATGGTATCATATATCCTATATCGACGGTCTTTGAGTAAGCCGATTCATTGTGTTCTACAGAAGGAGGAGTATGCGTCATGTGTCAATGAAAATAACGATCTTATTCCTATAAGACAAGTTATTGGTTGGCGTATATGTATTGATTATAGGAAATTAAATACTGTACACCATGAAAGATCACTTCCCTTTACCATTTCTAGACAGGATGTTAGATAGATTAGCCGGACATAAGTATTTTTGTTTTCTAGATGGATACACTAGGTTATCATCGAATATAAATTGCTCACGAGGATCGAGAAAACTACATTTACTAGTCCTTATGGAACTTTCGCTTTTCGAAGAATGCCTTTTGGATTATGTAATGCACAAGCAACATTCCAGAGATGTATGATGTCATATTTATGAAGCTAATTGACAATGGAATAGAAGTATTTATGGATGATTTCTCCGTATTTGGAACATCATTTGACACATGCTTAACTCGTCTTGAAAAAGTATTAGAAGTATGTGAGAAAACAAATTTAGTTCTAAATTGGGAGAAATGTCGATTTATGGTTGCGGGCGGCATTGTATTAGGGCATAAAATTTCGGAAAAGGCATGGAAGTGGACCACTGCAAAAATTCAAGTTATAGCTAAATTACCACCTCCAACTACGGTAAAGGGGTAAAAGTTTTTCTTAGACATGCTTGGATTCTACGAACGCTATATAAAAGATTTTCAAAAATTACTGGCATCTATGCCAAACTTCTCGAAAAGGACAAGAAATTTGAATTTACAATCGAATGCATGAATGCTTTTGAACTCTTAAAGAAAAATTAATTACGGCACTTATAATATTTTCACCTAATTGGGAGAAACCATTTGAACTTATGTGTGATGCTTAGTGATTATCTTGTAGGAGCGAGTTCTTGAAGCGAAGATATGAAAAAATTTTTAAAGTTATATACTTATGCTAGTAAAACTCTAAATGATCTTTGAAATAAATTATACGATTACTAGAAGAAATTATTAGCGGTAGTATATGGTTTTAATAAATTTAGACCTTATCGATTGGAACAAAATGTATCGTGCATACTTGATCATTCTGTTATCAAATATTTAATGCAAAAGAAAGATTCCGAGCCAAGATTAATTAGATGGATGCTTATTAATGCAAGAATTCGATTTTGAGATCGTTAATAAGAAAGGAACGATAATCGAATTGCGGATCATTTATCGAATTAGAAAATCATGAGACTATACGATATTGAAAATGAAATTATAGACGAGTTTTCACGATGAACAACTATATAATATCGATGAGTGGAAAATACCATGGTATCTTTGATATAGTAAACTATATAGTTAGTAATATTTTACCATCTATGCTAACTTTGCAACAACTGAAAAAATTCATCCATGATACGAAAACCTATTTTTGGGATGATACCGTATTTATATAAGCGATGTAAGGACTTAATTATTAGAAAATGTGTACCTTATGAAGAAAGCTGAACCAATTATTCAAAAATGTCGTGATTCGATTTTGGAGGACATTTTGGGACTCGATAAAACTGCTTATAAGATTCTACATATCTGGATTTCTTGGCCTACTCTATTTAGAGATGTATACGAGATATATTAAAACTTGCGATAAATGTCGAAAGGGTAAGAAATATATCTAGAAGAAACGAAATGCTCTAAATTTTATATTAGAAGTTGAAATTTTTGATGTTTGGGGATTAGATTTTATGGGACCTTTTATTCCTTCGTTTGGAAACTCATATATATTAGTAGTTGTTGATTATGTTTCCAAATGGATTGAGGCCTGAAGCTTTACTCAGGTGTGATCTTAAGAGTGTTTCGAAATTTACGATGAAAAATATTTTACTTAGATTTGGAATGCTTAGAGTGATTATCAGCGATGGAGGAACTCATTTTAGAAATAAATACATTCTAAAACTAGTAGAAAAATACAATATTACTCATAAGATATCCAATTGCTTATCATCCTGAGACTAGCGGATTCTTGAAGTATCCGATCGTGAGATTAAACGTATTTTAGAAAAATACAGTAAACCCGAATAGGTTAGATTGAGTGCTATTAGATTAGACAGCTGCATTATGGGCTTATAGGATCTGCTTATAAAACTGCGATTGGAATGACTCACTTACGAAGCTTATATATGGAAAAACATGTCACTTACCAGGTTGAATTAGAACATAAAGCATATTGAGGCGATTAAAGAATTCGATTATAATATGAAGGAAGGTCTGGTGAGAAGAGATTAGCGCAATTAAATGAATTGGAAGAATTAAGAAATGAATCATATGATAATGATCGGATTTATAAAGAAAAGATGAAGTTATGGCATGATCGGAAGATTAATCGGAGAAATTTTGAACCGGGACGAGGAAGTTTTGTTATATAATACTAGATTGAAATTATTTCTGGAAAATTGAAGTCTCGATGGTTAGGACCTTTCACCATAACTCAAATATTTTCATACGGAACTATAGAAATCGAAGATCCAAAAGCTGGACATAAATTTAAAGTTAATGGACACGAGATTAAAACCATATTTTGAAGGTATAAGACCTAACTATAAAGAGGTTTTAATGCTTAGTCAACTTTGATTAATAATTAAAATTAGGTCGGGCTGACGACGTTAAACCGAAGCACTTTATGGGAGGCGGCCCATATTAGTTATCTATTTTTATTGTATCTTAATAGTTGGTGCATATTATTGAAACTTTACTACTCGATTATTATTAAGAATCATCACATATTCGAACCACTATGATGAGAAATGAAATTATTCGATTTAGAGCGAAATTGGACATTATCTTGGAATCTCGCCGACGGCGAGGTCGATACTCGCCGACAGCGAGGTTCGCGCTTAAATTAATATCAGTTTATTTATCGAGCTCGCTGACAGCGAGAAATGTCCCGCCAGACAGCGGAGCACCGAAAGGTAGTTTTATAGCTGAGTCGCCGACGGCGGGAGCTTCTCGCCGACGGCGAAATGGAGTTATAAAGATGAGTTATTTATGCTTGGAATGCCGATTTGGACGGTTTCAACACCAAATACTTAGTGAAAACCCATTCTTAATTCATTCTAAATGCAGCCTTCTTCACTATAATTCCTTCCATTCACCAAAATGGCCTCCAAATTCTTAGATTCCTCTAAATCCGGAGTGTTTAACCGGAGGAAATTTGTGAGTGCGGAAGCGCGATGGATCTTCGACAAGGTTTTGGTAAAGAAAAGAGTTATCGGAGACGGGGATTTGTCGATCGAGGATTAGATAATTCCACTTACGAAGATAGAAGAAATGATCGCGCGGCGGCTGCTTTGGGAGGTATTTTGTTACACTACGTCTGCTGTTGTTATTCCGGTTAGTGAAAAGAGTTCTACTCTAACTTACATGTGATCAACTATGGGAATGTCTACGTCAGGGAAGATGGGTGAAGTTTACTCCATCGAGAGTAAATGAATTATTCTCTATAGAAAACACCCCGGTATGTCACTTTATTCAAATTTTGTGCATTCTCGATATAATATGAATGAGATATTTCGATATCGGCGATGAACCGGAAGATTGGGAAATGCGTGAAGACGGGTATGTTAGTTTCTCTACATCGCTTTTTGAATCCTGTCTCGAAGCACTGGCACTTTTTCATCTCATCTAAATTGTTACCTACTATGAGGGTAAACAAGGTTTCGAAGAAATGCACTATATTGAATTATTGTATTCAAATTGGATTGCCTATTGATGTTGGATCAATAATTGTTAAGTCTACATTGGGTTTAATTATGCATGGGTCAGTTCACGGACTAAGACACCCATCTACTATTTTTGCATTATGCGATCAGGTACCGAGTTTCTTATGAAGCTTGGGAAAAGGTTTTGTTACCTTGGAAGCCGCTTGATCCTACGGATATGTTCCACTACTTTGGACGATAATGAAGACATTACATTTATCTCTCGATAGAGCTTCGCAGAATAATCCTCATAGCAAGGCACTTATTTCGGATAAAATGGAGTTACTTATGAAGAAAATTAATGGAATGGAGAAAGAGGCATGCGAATGTGAGAGATTTAATCAACAATATATACGATTTATTTGATCACATTATTTGGAGGATGAAGGAACACTTTGATCATTATGGACACTGCAAGGTAGCTTTCTTCATTTGCGAGACGAAGGGTTGGATCTTGAAGAATGCGCCGGAGTTTCCCTTCGAGCCTTTCTATAACTTATTTGTGCATCATCGTCATATCGGAAATATCGGAGAAGATGAAGATTCGACCTTGAAGAGTAGTAGTAAAGATTTCCATAGTATGTTTGTATTTATGTTATTTGATTTGATTTAGATTTTATTATGTGTGGAGTGATGATTTGAATATCTCAAACTTAATTGAGATATGCGTCATAGTTTTGTATCAGCATTTAGTGTGTCGTGGATTGGTTTGCAATGCTGATTAGTAGTAAGGATTGAAGTTTGAAGTTTGATTATAGAGTTTTAAATTATGTTAGTTTGTATATCTCATGGATTTCAATATTAAAGTTAATTTGTTGTGTTGTGTGAATTTGTTTGTGTATAAGTAGCTAATCTTCATATTAAATTAATAAATGATGTGATCGGAAATATAATATAAGGCAAATCAAGGACAAAAATGAGTGGCGAATTTCAAAAATTTAAAATTTTTGGAATCTCGCCGACGGCTGAAAAATCTGCCGACAACGTTAGATCGATCTCGGCGATGGACGAAGAATCTCTCGCACGAGCGGTGGATTTTCTCGAGATTTTTGTTTCGAAAAATATTAGCTCGCCGACGGCGAGAAAAATCTCGGCCGACAGACGAGGTCGGAAAAAACATATATTTGAGCGGTCGAAAACACTATTCATCATCCCGACCTCTCATTTCGCAAAAACCGACCTAGGGCTTGAGAGATCTTGGATTTGAAGCGATTTCAACACTTTTTGACACCGGATTTCATCTTCCCTTGGTAAGAGCTTCACTCTCTATGCAAAATTTTTTATTTTCACCATATATTTTCACCACATTGCAAATTTTGGGAAAAATCGAAATGTGGAAGAAATATTCGGTGGAAATCCATGGAATTTGATTTAAATTGCTTACAAAATGTTGTAGGAAGCCTTCTTAGTATTATTATTAAGTTTAGTGAAAATTTTCACGATTTTCGCGAGATCGATCGTATGGCTCCGCGACGAAAACTTCGAGTAGAATTACGAAAGCACGATTCATCAATGCACGAGCACAGGCTAAATATTTTGAAAACATACAAGGAAGAAAGTGCATTGTGGATCGGGTATTCAAAAATCCGGGAGGAGAAGTAGAGCGGATTATAAAGGAACGAGATTGGGAGAATTTCTATTACGTTTAATATAGAGCAGCTGTAGAAGTGGTTAAAGAATTTTATGCCAATTTGACTGCCACTGAAGATGCACCAGTAAAGGTACGAGGGTTTTTGTAGATTTCGATCTTGCTAGAATTAACGCGTTACTATGAAGTTCATGACTCGCACTTTAGCGAGTATGAAACTTTTGGAACGATGGAAGGACCACTTGGAGGAAGTTATTAACTTTCTCACTGATGGGACCGGAGTTTGGAAAATTAAGCGAGCGGGGAAAGAGTGAATTTTCCTCTTTCTAAATTAAATGCGATCTCAAGCTCGGCATTACTTTTATTTGTTCTACTACGGTACCCACATATCACCATAGTGAGGTAACACGAGATAGAGCAATTACGAATTACGTATTCGGAATAACAGAAGCATCAACATCGGGAGAGTTATTTATCAAAATATCATGGCCACTCCTAGAAATGAGAGTGGAGCTGGATTGGGACACCCTGGATTAATTTTGCACTCTGCCAACTCTCTGGAGTTGAGGCTAGAGATGATGAAGAATGGGTGGAACCTGTGAAACCACTGCATGTTGCCAATATCAAGAAGTATGAATCTCATGAAGGGTGGAGATCGGGAGTGGGAAGTTATTTCACTCGGTCAGTAGAGATATACCCTCTACTAGCTATGAACCTCCTGAGCCTACCGCACCCTACCTACGAGATCCCGATGAATGAATTGACTGCGCATAGGAGGAGTTTTCGAGCGGTTGGAGAGACCATGGGAGAAAGATTTGATCATTTTGATCAAAGGATTGATAATCTGGAGAGGAGACATGATTATGATAGTGAGTACCTCCGGCGACATTCGGAATACGAAATTGCATACTATGAAGCTGAACATCGTTATAGGAGTGGAGATTTAGATGTTTGTCTTTCCTGGAATGCCCACAGGTATACTCGGAATCATCCTGCTCGGTCTTCTCGGCCTATGGATCGAGGAGGGGATGATATAGTTTGGGACTTTGATGCTTTGAAGATTAGGACTTTATTTACTTTGTTTGTTTGGTGTAAGTTATTTTGAGGACTTTATATGTTTGTAATATGTCGAGTATTTTATAATTTGAGACATTGGATGTTAGTTAGATTAATTTGCTTGAATTGTGATAATAGTTTAGTTTTTGTTTTTGTGTTAGTTAATTGCATTTGTTTTTATGTTAGTTAGGATGTTAGTTTTTTCTTTAGTATGTTTTTATTTTATTTTGTATTGTTTTAAGTTTTTCAAATTGTTAATATGTTAGTTAAATTGTTTTAATATGTTAGTAATTCATATGTGTAGTGTAGAGTTATTTTAATTGTTGTGTTTAATACTTATCTTAGATTTTATCCCTGCATTTTCTTTAAATTGTTATATTTATATGGAAAATACTTAACGATACGAGTTCGATAAAAAATGAAAAAAGCTCAGCAAAAAAATTTCGAAAAAAAAAAGGAAAATACCAAACTTCGAAAGGTATGATTTATTTACTTTCCTTCTTTTTCATTATTTAGAGTAGATATAAAAAATTAAGTTTGGGGAGTAAAATGCAAATTTAGTTATTAACTTGTTCTAAGTTCTATTTTCAAATTATTATAAAAATGATTTTTATAGCAAATTTTTCAATTTGATTTAATATGAATTATTTTATTTAATTATTATAAAAGGTTAAATGAAATATTTTAAGTACTTTAATTAATTAAATAGAATAAAGTATTTGGTTAAAGGGAATAAGAATATAGTAAACTATTTTTAGTAAAGAAAACTATATTCTAAAATTAAAATTCTTAAGTATTCAAGTGAAAAGAAAAGATTGAAAATCGATGAAGTAAAAAATATGAAGTATATATAAGTACGAAATATTCACTAAGTTTCAAATTTAGGAAGATGAAAATGAAGTTCAAAATTATTAACGGGCTCTCCGGATAC
>JAKZJZ010000413.1:0-50194 GCA_022702705.1 Papilionanthe hookeriana x Papilionanthe teres
AATCCTAAATATTCCCAATTTCATTTTGTCCAACTACACCATGGGCCAATTTTGTCAATTTACCCTACTTTTGTCAAAACCCCCAAATCGACCCATTTTAACCCTAAGTGAACCCAATGTCAAACCAAACCTACCCAATCGACCCCAATTTTGGTCCAATTCAATTCTAAACTTCAATTCAACATTCCCAATACCAATTTAGACCAAATCCAAGTCCAATTTGATCGACATTTGGATCCAATCTCACTTTTGGCCTTAAAGCCCAAATTTGGACCCATGACCCAAACTTAACCCAAACTCACCCAATTCAACTCCAATTAACCTCAAATCTTTTCTAAATCTTCCTTAACATTCCCACAAACAAAACCCTAACATGATTTGCCCAAAATTTGAACCCAAGTCCCACTCAAACTCAATCCAAGGTCAAAAGGCCCATTTTTTTGACCTAAACCCAAACCTAACCCAAATTCAACCCAATTCAAATCCAAATCACCCCCAATTTGTTTCAAATCACTCATGACACATCCATGAGCTAAACCCAACAATTATTTGGCCCAACCTCTTTACAAAATTCCCATCCATAAATTCATTTTTAAACTTAAGGGCCCATTCCTTAAACCATTTTTAAAAAAGCCCACTTCCACCAAATCCAAAACCCCAAAAAAATTCTTCCAAAGCCCATATGACATTTCCCCTCATCATATTTTCAATTAAAATCATCCCTAAGTCCTAAACCAATCATCAAATAATTCTAAATGAAGCTTCATCCAAATTTCCACCAAATTATCCAAAATCCTTAAAATCCTTTTTTATGAAATCGACCAAACCTTTTCCCAAGCCAAATGGAGCCATGGAGCCATGCACAAGCCATATGCAAGCCATGAGAGCCTCTTTACATGTCACCATGCCATTTTGGGCAAAAGGAGGAGGCTCTTTCCTTAATTCCTAAAGGTGATTAACCACTTCCATGATTCCACTAAACCATGCTTAAGCCTAATCGTGCTTGGATTGTGACTCGACCCTACCGATTATGCCGAGCCAAATCACTTTTCCCTCGCCCAAAACCGTGCCTCGGGTGGTGCACCTAGCCCAAATGGGTGGGTTGACCCATTTAGGTTCAAATTTAGCCATGCCCCCATTCCACTTTGAATCAAAGCCTTTACACATGGCATTTGCCAATTGTCTACACTAAACCCCGCCCCGACCCACCCGACCAAGATGGTGACCATCGCTCGGCCGGCCGGCCACCGTACCGCCGAAAACACCATGGCCGAGAGCTCACATGTGAGCCAACATCGAAATTCTCACTCGCCGAGCCGCCCCATCCCCAGCGGCTACCACTGGCCGATCTTCTCCTCACCGTAGCAACTCGATCCCAAGCCCTAACTCCCCCGAGAGGCCTTCCACCCTCTCCTATTTAAACTCCACCCCTCTCGGCCATGAAGGGAGCTAAGCACAAACCTCGCCAAAACTCGCCAAAATTGTTCCGCACCCTTCTCCACCCTTAGAGCACTTGATCCCCGTGAATTCCCCGCCATTTCTCCTCCGAAAGCTCAATTTCGTAGCCGAAATTCCACCCAAAACCAGGACACTTCTCCACAAGCTGAGCCAATTCTCAAATCGATTGGCTCTACACCTTCACTGCACCAGGGAAGGTGTTCACCAACAAAAGCCCCATCTCCCGTACCACCCAGCTTGCTCCAGCCCTCCAAGCTTTGTGGATCTGGCTTGGTCGAAATCATATCCGTACAATTCACTGCACTCAGAGACTTCATCCGGAGCTTCATAGACCCAATCGAAGGTGCAACAACTCTCGCATCGAAGCCACACTTCTCCGAGCCAAGGTACGAGCTAACTCTTCATCCCGAGCTTCGAAGATTCTCTATTTCAAATGCCTTAGCTTCAATGCATGTTAACCGTATAGATGCGTTCGTCTCTTCAAGACGAATCCATAGAGTATAAGAACGTAAAAATCCATCGAGAATCGAGCGAGATCTAGTGGATTTAGTGTGGACGCGCTCTCGGCGAGAACACTTGGGGACGATGAACGGATGCCGTCCATTCAATACACGCGCGCACGAACGCGCTCGATGGCGTCCGGACCAGAAACGGTGCGAGAACCGGCGGGCCCGGCCGCCGACTCGGGCGGCGGCGCCGAATCGGAGCGCGCCGCGCGGCCCTTCGGAGTCGCCGAGGATGCGCCGGCGCCGCGTGGATAAATAGAAAATTAGGGTATTTTCTTATTTATTTAATTCCCTAAACTTCAAAAATTCATATCTCTGTGTAGGAAAATCATAAAAATAAAATAAAAATACCCTCTCGCTCAGCTGAACGAGAGGAGAATAATGTGGAAAAGAAATCATTTAATTTCATCAAGTATTTTATTTTTTATAATTTATTTACTCTCTCGCATTGTTTTAATTCTCCATGCATGCATACAATTCACCATGGCATGAGACTATAGGCTTTAAGCCTCCGAATTCGGGAACATTCCCCGAATTTTCCAAAGTCGAGGCCATCCCTATGAAGAGTTCTTGATTTTTCAAGTTCGTGTCATCGTTTTGAGTATTTTAATTCCAAGTAAATAGCATGTTGTGAAATAAATTCTAGGAAAATTTGGTGATGTTCCTTATGACTAGAGAACCCTAGGAAAAATAGATTTTGGCTTAGTTCATCCAAAACAACCCTAATTGACTTAAACACCCAAAATAGGTCTTTAATTAATTAGAGTTAACCATGTATCAAATTGACTTGAAATCAATTCTCCACTGACCTTTAGGATCAGAGGAATCCACCATAAAAATTTGAGGTCAATCGACTTCGGTTAGCCCCACTAATCGGGTCGATTAAGTCACTTAGCCATTTTAAACTTTAAAAATTCATAACTTTTAAAATACTTTTCAAAAATTCACCAAATTGGTTTTGAGCCTCTCTGATATCAGGGGAACCTAAGAAAATTAAAATTTCAATTTTCTAAAAAGTTCGATTTTTAATAATATTTTAATACTTTTAATAATTAAAAAATAAAAAAATAATAAAAATCACAAAAATAATAAAATTCACCAAAATGTCACATTTTGAATTTTAATCACTTAGGAGCAAATCCCACATTTTTCCTAGGTCTATTTAGTGAGATATTGAATTTTAAAGCTTTAAGGTAATTTTAAAATTAAAAAAAATGTATTTTCTAAGCATTTTCACTAAAATAATTATAATAAATCATAGAAAAATCAGAAAATTGCAAAATTTGTTTCTCTGGTTTCCTTGATATCGAGAGATTTTTGAAAAATATAAAACCCATTTTTCAACATTTATTTTATTTTTTAAATTAATTAACACTCCAAAACTTAAAATAATTATAATAAAAATAATATAATTCAAAAAATCACCAAAATTGGTCCAAGTGCTTCTCTCGTCATTAGGAATGTCCCCTAATTTTCTTGAGGACAGAAACTTTCCTTTGGTCATGTTATCAAATTTTCCTTGAAAATCTCTATTTTCCACCAAAAATAATTATATAAATAAATTAAATACAGAAAAATCACATTTTCTCCTCTCATGTCTTTATCGACATATGAGTGAAGTCACATAAAAATTTCAAGTTCATTTGAGTTCAATTTAGTAAGTTATGAAATTATTAAGCTTAAAGGGTAAAATTGGTAATTAAACTTTTTAACCCTTAATTAAAACTTTAGGTTTAATAAAAATTAACAAGTAAAATATTTGATCTTAATCTGATTTGGATGATTGAAATTTAAATAATTAAAGGGTAGAAACTCATTAAACAATTTTTTAAAATGATTAAACTTTAATTAAATAATGGATTAAATTTGGAAGAATAATAAAATCGAATTATTAAAATAAAGGATATTTATTAGGAAGAGATTTATTCTTTAATTTAAAAATCCCTAAACTAATTATATCATTAATACTCAATTTTTAATTAAAATGATAACTCAAATTTAAAATATTAAAAGACTTAATTAAATTATTAAACTCTTTTAAATTTCAATTAAAATTAAAAATAAAGTAAATTAAAGATAAATTAAATTAAAATTAAATTAAATTTAATAATTGAATTAAATTAAATTAAAACATTAAATTAAATTAAACTAAATTAAAATTAAATTAAATTAAATTAAATTTAATAATTAAATTAAATTAAATTTAATAATTAAATTAAATTAAATTAAACAATTAAATTAAATTAAATTAAATAATTAAATTAAATTAAATTAAATAATTAAATTAAATTAAACAATTAAATTAAATTAAATTAAATTAAATAATTAAATTAAATTAAATCAAATCAAATTAATTAAACACCAAATCAAATTAAATTAACTATGTTAAACTAAATTAAAACTCAATTAAATTAAGTCGAATTAAATATAACATCACCTAAGACATAAAGAATTCAAAATAAATGTAAAGCAACTCGAACACTATTCCAAATTTAAACCCTTTAACTTAAATCAAATCATTTCAATACTAATTTACCCTCGAAAGCTTTCGATTATTATAACTCCTAAATGGAACATCAAATGAAGTGTTATCTCACTCATAGTGATATTCAAATGTCCTAACTCATCGAGCAAGTTAACAAGACTTCAAAACCTCTGACGATCGATTCATTTATATAATTAAATTCATTTCGACTTAAAACAATCCTCGAAAATATCAAAAGATGTTTAAGATTCTTCTTAAGCACTTCCTCAATATGATAGGATATTTATAAGAACAATCGGACTTAATCGTCCTTCGATGAAGAAAATCGTCCTCAAACAAAAACACAAAGAACCTGTACGTCATAAGAGTCGACTAGCCATAGGATTAGGAATTCGTAGAAAACCATAACCCTTCCCTTAGCCTTTACCTAGTGAACTCGCTTAAATATTCTAATCGTGTTTTAAGTGCAACTGGATGACTGGAAGACCCTCCAGTGCACGCTTTTATTTTTATCGCAATTTACTTCTCGCAATTTACTTCTCGCAATTTACTTTATCGCAAATGCACTTTACTTTTCTCGCACGATAAAACAACCGTTGCATGAAAACCCACACCTTTAGGATAATCCCTAAAACCGAAACCAAAACTAAGTTAAAAGTCATCGTAAGATAAAATTCACCGCCACAACATTTCAAAATATAAAACAACTCAAAATTTAATCACAAACGTAACACAAAACTACAATTGCAACTAAATTAAAACGTCCCGTCGGATGATCGGAATACCTCGATGATGTAACCTACGTTGTTACTAACCGGATTTCCCACTGCCTAAATGAAAGTGTGGAACTCATTCAACTGAGCTTAGCAAATTCATCCGGACTAAGTGAATCCGATAAAAATAATGATGCCGAAGGATGGAACCGCGGATCTTAACCGTGTCGTTATAATCAACTTTAAGATTCGTTTTAATCAAAATACAAAAACACTTGAAAATTAAGACTTCTCTAAACCAAAACACTTTTCTCATCCCCCGATTTATGATTTCTAAAACTAAACCTCTCGCAACAACAAGGAGCTTCGGAGCATGTAGGCAAAGCACGCCATCGTCGTCAACAAAACTCGAACCTATTTCAAGAAAACTTTCTTGAATTAAATAACCAAGCCATAGGACTTCGAGGTAGTTTCGTCTAGTGCAACATAAATCCTCAACCTTTTCGTTAGGCACTCGCATAATCATTTTATGCAAATTAAGCCCTAACCGGTCTTAGGATTCCGAGGTAGTCGTCCGATACGACAACAAACCCTCACATCTTCTGAAGCTATTTGTTTCGATTTTATCATACAAATATAAGCCCTAATTAATTAAAATCGGCAAGATCAAAACATTTAAATAAGTATTAGGACTTTCCTAAACTCAAGCCAAACGATAGGATAGTCGGAAATTACCGAAGTTCACTTCGAATCAGTTGATTTCTCCTACCTTTCTTCCTTTGGATTCACAAAACAAAATGTTCCAAAATTCGATCCATTCCCTATCGAAATTCCAAAATTCAATCTTCGAAAACCTTAAACTTTGAAATTCTTGAAAGCAGAGTTATCGATTATTATCGAGAGTTTTCTTAGGTGATTCCCGTCACTTAAGATGTAATTAACTATAGTGGCTCGCCCTTATAGTGGAATTTTAAAGAACCTGTGTAATATAAACCCCGTTTAATACTTTCATATTAAGCATGGAATTTGTTCGGCTTATAAAATTGGTTCGCGTACCAAACGGATGTCACAAAACTTCTGGTTTATTTGATCGAGCCCCACCATCAAGCAGTGTGTCTATCCTTAGTGATGGATACACTGGCTCAGTGGTGCGGTGCTCGTTTATATAAACTATTCTGGGATGCGAGATCGGCTTAATCTCATATCTTAAAACTTTCAAATTTAAAAATTATTTTCAAAGCCAAATACTACTTTCTAAATTATATATATATTTAAATCAAATTTAAAATTTAAATTCGCCGACAACTTCGTTAAGCGACCCCCTTTTAAAATACAATACAACCTAAAATATGCCGACAACTTCGGCGACTCCGCCTGGGATCGATTCCTCTCTCCATTATAATCAAATAATTTCGCTTTCAAAAATCGGTAGTGTATCCATGTCCCTAATGGATCAAACTACCCTTCTTTCCGTTGGAATACTATGTTCATT
Source organism: Papilionanthe hookeriana x Papilionanthe teres (assembly GCA_022702705.1). Taxonomy (NCBI): domain Eukaryota; kingdom Viridiplantae; phylum Streptophyta; class Magnoliopsida; order Asparagales; family Orchidaceae; genus Papilionanthe; species Papilionanthe hookeriana x Papilionanthe teres. The sequence goes on from JAKZJZ010000413.1 coordinate 6,655, forward strand.
TCTATCTCGAACAAGTATACCCAACATTCTCTCGGATTTAGGAGCCACCGTTTAGACACCCCTAAACAGAGAGGTTCCGAGATCCTTTTACCTCATTTCCGAGGTGGGGCGACCCCCAACAGTGTTAGTTTAGGAATGATCCTTCGAGTCGAGAAGTCTCGCTTAAGACTTTCTTTCCCTTTCCAACTCGAATCGGATTCCTTACCTTCTCTACACCTTCGAACGTTCCGTTCTAAATAAACAAACCCTCTAATAAGTGATTCTTTTAACAAATGATTCTTTTTTTATAAATACATGAACAAAGAATGAGTTCGGACTTTTTTCAATTCCTTTCTTTTCGTCCTAAAGAAAAGAAGCATAACTCGGACCGACAACCGAATCTACCTCGTGAAATGGAAGCCCCGAAACCGATTTTCTCCTTCACCAACGGATCGGACTTCGCCGTCTATAAGGATGAGCCGCCCGACAATGGGGTCATCCGATTCGGACATGGATTCGAAAACACGAACGTCAAGGTCACCGACGTCTCCTCTTCGCACCGACGAACAAGGCATCCGAAGCCGAGGAACCACCGCTCGAGTTCAACCTCAGTCGACCCAAGAGTTTCCTCCCCGCAAAGGGTCCCGACTAGAGGAGTACCGCCGTCCGCAGAGGACCGTTCTCACTACCCCCACCGGTCTAGTCGTTTCGCACCTACCCCGACTTCGCCAAATCAAAGGGGAAAGGAATCCGTAACTATGATAAACCCGTTACCGCGGAGGGTACGGATCTTCCCGTAAGACCTTCGTTCTTCGAAATCGGGTCCAGCTTCGAAGATTCCTTCGCCGACAAAGACCCAAAGAAGAAATAGAAATGAAGGATCGCCGTGGAAGCCGTAGCCGCCGAGATCGCCTTCCCGGAGGAAATTCCGCAGTTGCCGAATATACACCGTTACCGTAATATACACCACCGCTCGACTACATACCACTTTTGGGAGGAAGCAGTGTTCCATCCCCTCTCCGCCGCAGAGGATGAGGAGAATGTTCGAAAGATTGCCGCCACATTACCACGCCCCGCATACTACAACGATAACCGCAAGAAAAGAATCTGAACTACGTCGCTTACTCGACCGCAAACTTTGGTAGAAAGCTAGCAAGGAAGGAAAACCGCCCCGTGTCTGAAATTCTACGAAGGATGTGGCGGTGCCGGCCAAATCCCGTCTCGGGCCTCGAGTAGAACCCGCCGTCATGATAGAAAAGCCAAGCAAGAGAATGAAGGCTAGCCCGCCCGTCGTAGTATCGTGTTGCAGACAGGAGGATACCACCTTCCAAGCATTCGGCCGATGCACCATCCGGTCCTAGACCTTCCGTCGCTGAAGGATGGTGTGGCGTCCCACTACGGGCGCAACGAGACTCGAAACAAGCAGCCTCGAGAAAGAAAGTCTCGCCAGAGGCCGGAATCCGAAGAAAGTGCTACCGCGATGAAGGGGACTCGTGAAAAAGGACCCGCAACCATCGTACGACAACCACAAAGATACACGTAAAGCTCCGCTAGAAGATGCCATGGAAAAGCCGAGAACCGACATCCGACGGTCGGCAAAAGAAAGAGAAGAAAAGTTCGGAGACGAGATCGACTCATCGGAATTCATGGACAATGAATATGCGAAATCAACATGGCTGAGACACGAGCTTCATCGCCTCAAGGTGCTCCCGCAACTGCAGAAGAGAGGAGCCGTAACCGATGAAGAGACAGCCTTCAGAAAAGGACGACACGATCGCTCAAATGGCGAAGAGGATGGAAGAGATGGCCATAGCCTCCGGCCACTTCCGCAGTCAAGTACAACCACATGCAGAGACACCCCCGAAGTCATTCACATCGTAGACGGAGGAAAGGAGATTACATCCGTCAATGGGGATGACCAACCGAAAAGGACACAACACAAAGTATGATCCCCGAAAAGGATATCAAGAACTCTGCAGAGCAGAGAAAGCGAGAAGCCCTAAGCACAATCGAAGAACGGGACATCCATTCGGACGGCAGACCTTACCCGTAAGAATTCGACGCCGTCCAACACCCGAAAGGCTTCGTACCACCTCTCGTTTAAGACCTTCGACGGAACCGGAACCCCCGACAAGATGTTGCACACTTTCGTGCCGCTTGTTGCAATGCCGGCGGGAGCGATGCGCTACTCTTCCGACAGCTCGTTAGCAGTCCGTCGAGAATCGCCTTCGACCGGTATGCGTAATTACCCAACCGGCTCGTGAAGACATTCTCGTAGCTAGAGAGTCTTTTCATTAAGCGATTTGCTCGGAGTCTCAAGACCACATCACTATAGTGATTTAGTGGCAGAGAAACAAAGGCCGAATGAAACTTTGGTGGATTACATACTTCGACTGGAGAAACTTAAGCATGAAGTGTGAACCACAACCGCAAGAACAACATGCAACCAGCATCTCGCTTAAAAGCATTCACGGCCCGATAAGCACTTCTCCTCAAGGGATTCACTATTAAGACTTTCGAGAAGTTGTTAAGCAAGGCCGAAGCTTGCAAGAAGAGGCGAAGCAATTAAGTTTCGCCGACAAGACGGACAAGCGTAGCTTCGTGAAGACTTTCGAAAAGAAATCCGGGTCGTTAGCAGCAAGCTGACAAAGGCAAACAACCGATGCAAATACCACCGTAACGGCCGCAAAGAACCACAACAAAATTACCAAGAACCCTGTCCAAGTATCATCGTCTCCGCAAGATGAACAACCGTCTCGTCCGCAACGTACATCGAGGGAGCTTCGAGCGCAGAATATCCGTTCAAAAATGAAGCAAGATCGAAGATGTTCCGTAGCTTAATGAAAACTCCGGATTTCCACCGCTGTGAGCCCAAAAGACCGCAGGAAGTCAACAAGAAAGGTGATCCCAACTTTCGCCCCTACCATCTGGATGCTCGGGCACAAGATGTAAGACCGCATTACCTTCAAAAGTCGGCTCAACGACAACCTTCTGAAAGGAAATATAACAATCCCGAAGGAGTACATGAAGGAACCCCGTAAAGGAGGTTCCGTCAATGTTATCTCAACCGATCCCGTCATCCCGATAGATCCCTATGCAATCGACGATGGATGGACTACCGCCCTCGACGAGATCTTCGAAGAAGATTTTAGACAACATCCGAACCGCTTCTGCGAGCTTCAATTCGTAGTTCGAGACCCGTTAAGCCGTACTATCACTTGCGATGAAGAACCACCTCGACAGAGAAAATCGAAGAGAAGAAGAAAATCGACGAAGAAGAGGGGACCGAGACTCCTAAGGCTGCACTAGGGGCCGCTTATCCTAGATAGTCGTTTCCGATTCGGGGAGAAATCCCTCGAACCTCTCGATTTTGTATGATTATCCGCTCACTTCGGTGGGATCATATAATGATAAGGGTGATGGCGTTGGCTACGTTTTCGATCGTTTCTAACGATTACGTAACTAGCGACAATCCGGCGTCGATTTCGATACCAACAACAATTCTCAAATCATACATGATCTCGACGATCACAATGACAAAGAAGGCATCCATCAAGGAGGCTACGAGAGTTCAACAAGCAACGGATCTATCCGCGAGTTTCGAGGAGCTCCAGCTACGATAGAAGTTAGAGCCTTCGCATTTTGAAGATAATCCGAAGAGCCCGTCATTCCGATTCAGAGAGGAGACACCAACAGAACTCAACGCTAGATTCGAAGAAATTACGAAGTCAACTCGAGAAGTGGAAGAGTTCTACCTCCGAGAACGGGTCCAAAAGACAAAGGAAAGGTGTGGTCGTTCAAGAAGAACCAACCCCGAGCAGAAGAAATACCCATTCGAGAAGAAGCCGAGACGCCAGGAGAACAAAGTGGACTACAACGTGCTAGCCCATCTTAGGAAACTACCGCCAAACCGAGCATCTACGATGCTCTCATCTTATCAAAGGAGATGAGAGAAGCTTCGATCAAGGCCTTACTTCGATCCGGAAATTCGCTAACTCAAATGGCCGGAGATTCCTTGGATGAGGTTTGCTCGTTAAAGGAACAACGAGGTGTTACCTTCACGGACAATGACCTACTACTGGGGATGCCAGCATCACAACCGACCGTCGTACATTTCGCTTACGATCGGGAAGTTTACGCTCTCCGCAGTTTTGTGGATCCAGGAGCATCAATCAATATAATGAGTCTTCGAACACTAAGATACTTGGAAATCGATGCTCGCGAGCTCGAGGCCGACAAAATGTTATTAAGAGGATTCAACCGTAAAGGAGAAAGAGCTCCTCGGTCAATAACGCTACCGATGAAGACCGGTGATTTAGCAAAGACAACCGCAAAATTTCATATAATCGATTCGAAACGTCGTTCAACGCTCTACTCGAGCCGACCATGGATACATGAAAACAGGATGGTACCATCATCTCTACACCAAGGCATCAAGTACTACGATGGAGGGGAACAAAGGCATCAAAGGTGACTTACAACCATTCTCCGTACATGAGATCGGAGTCCATGAAGATGCAGCTTATTATGCACCGCCAAAGAAAACAATCTTCTCCAGAGATACCATAACAAATGAAGCAAAGAAAGTTCGAGACAACGAAGAACCCGAAGTTCTAGTCCACCAGCCACTCACCACTCCCTTCCGGCGAGATGGTGAAGGTTTCTCCACAACTCGCATCCGAGGTCGAGGCCGGGACGAGGCCGTGGTAGAGACACTAGTGACAATCGGACGAAGAAACCAGCCATCAATGTTGATCGGGATGATAGCTTCCGAAGAAGAAAAAGAAATCAAGCAAGAAGCAAGCAACAATAAGTCGAAAGAAGCCGCAATACAAGATCTCCTCGAAGATGAAAAGAACGAAGAATACAAATCAATGTACGAGAAGATTAACCACTACGTACATACTACGACCCTAACTCCGATCCATTCTAATAAGATCGAGGGTATGGAGGTCAAAGAGGTACGTAGTGACTCGTGCAAAGCCGATCAAATTCTACCGCGGTGCTTCTTCCTCCAAAACCGAAAATAATGTACAATTCGAAGATGTCACTTCATCGTAATTAATGGAATTACCTTTCGAGTGGTACTCTCCCCGTGTTCAAAATTTAATTCAACGTGGTTTCTTACCTCGACAATGGACAAAAGGCCAATCACAACATTTCGAAAAGTTATGGAATAACTCCGCCGTCCTCCCAATTCAAAGTATGGACTCGGATTCGCACAAGCAGGGCCGGCCGACGATACCGAATTTTGCTTCGTTGTCACTCGCAAGTCCAATGAAAACCGCATGGAAACTACGTACGAACTCGAAGATTTACAAATCGGAGACGCTCCACCGAATTCGAAGAAGAAATTAAATCCACAATGATGAGTTAACTGAAGTTAACTTAGGTACTAAGAAAGAGCCTGTACCTACCTTTGTTAGCTCCTTACTCAATAAAGAAGACTCCGAAGAAATAATCAAGTTATTAATGGAATTTAAAGACTGTTTTGCTTCGGAGCTACGATGAAATGCCAGGATTAGCCTCCGCAGGTCAGTACCCATAAGCTAGGAGTGGATCCTACTTCGTTCCAGCCGTACAAGGTCCCGTAAGAATGCGTCTGGAAATCGAACAACAAGTCATACCGAAGTTAAAAAGCTAATAGACGCTAAATTTGTCCGCGAAGAACAATACCCGACCCGGTTAGCCAATGTGGTGCCGCCGTAAAGAAGAATGGTCGATCGAACTTGTGTGGACTTTAGAGATTTAAACAAGGCATGTCCAAAAGATGAATTCCCTCTACCAATTCCAGAACCGATGATCGATATCGCTTCGACACATGAAATATTCTCATTCATGGATGGATCTTCGTGATACAACCGCATAAAAATGGCTCCGAAGATGAAAAGCTTACAAGCATTCGAACGCCGATCGGAGTATTTTGCTACACTAGTGATGCCATTCGGACCGAAGAACGCAGGAGCAACTTACCAAAGAGCAATGACAAGAATTTTTGATGATCTCATCCACAATCAAGTCGAGTGCTACGTGGACGATGTCGTCATCAAAAGCAAAGTAAAGGAAAACCACCCGTATGATTCGAGAATTGTTTTCGAACGATTAAGACAATTTAACCTTAAGATGAATCCCTTAAATGCGCCTTCGGCGTCACCTCCGGAAATTCTTAGATTCGTTGTCCGACATCGTGGAATCGAAATCGACCCGGAGAAGATTAAAGCCATCTTAGAAATGCCGCCTCCCAAAACCTTAAAACAACTACGATCTTTTCAAGGGAAGTCGGCATATCTTCGACGCTTTATCTCAAACCCGTCGTGTAGTGTCACCTTTCTCGCACTAGCTAAAAAGGACGCCAAATTTATTCGGGAAGAGAAATGCCGTAAGGCCTTCGAAGACATTAAACAATATTTAATGACACCTCCCGTCTTAGCAGACTCTGGCCTCAGTGTAGATCATCGATACTTTACACCGCGGCTCTGGACGACTTCTCGAGCCCCGTTACCTGTGTCAATGATGAGGGTAAAGAAAATGCTCTTTACTACTTAAGCCGTCGTTTACTTCCGACGAAGTAAGGTATCCCGCAATCGAAAAGCATTGTTCGTCCCCGATCTTCGCCGCTCAAAAGCTCGTGCACTACATGCTTTCTCATAAGGTCAACTCGATTTCGAAGTTTAATCCATCGCAATACTCGATGACTCGTCCAACACTTTCCTGCAGTACTCGCCGTATGGTCAATGATATTATCAGCAATTCGATATAACTTTCGTGCCTCTCGCGTGCCGTAAAGGGACAAGTCTTAGCAGACTTCCTCGCAAAGACACCCTTGCACGCCCGAATCTCCTCTCAATGACGATCTCGCCGTATGAACAAATAATGAACCTAGAAGACCTCGACGATCGACGTTGGGAATTATATTTCGACTGAGCATCTTCAAGACACAAAGACGAAGAATCGCAAGTGATAAGGCTCCTGCAAGGCAGAATCGGCTAATCTTTATAACACCTGAGCGGGGATGTTAAGATACTCCTACCACTCGACGAACCGTGTACAAACAACGGCGGAATCACGAAGCCCTCATAACGGGATTGGAATTAACTATTCAAATGGGGATAACGTACATCAACATCTACGGGATTCACAAGCTAATCATTCAACAGATCGCTGACAATACAGAATTTTAAACCAAGACTCGAACAATACTTCCAAGATGCCATACAACTTGCTGAATGCATTCCAAATGTAACAATCTACAAAATTCCTAGAAAAGAGAATGCTTTAAACAGATGCTTTAGCCCGTCTCGCAAAAGAATTCCGTCTGTTCGCAAGATGAATCGTTGGAAGTGTCAGCTCACGGACGTCAGTCCTATCACAACTGACATGTACATGATACACAAATCGAAAAAGAAAAAGAATCAACAGAAGAAGGATGTAAAACACGTAAGATCAGGCGACGACCATCGATGTACTACCCGCAAACAGAAAGCTACTGTACGATAGGTCGCCAGCCCATCGTATCAAGAAAAGAACTCGTCCTACGCATTAATAAACAACACATCATACGAAGGTCTTTTCGATCAAATGTGGCTAAGGTGCTTAAGCGGTCCGAGGCCCGCGAAATCGTTAAAGAGGTGCATTCGGACTCGCGGCGCTCACCAGCCGGTCCAAAAATGAAGATGAAAATTAAAAGACTAGTGGTACTACCGGCCCTCGATGATGACCGACCGCATGAAAATCGCCAAGAGCCGTCACCAATGCCAAGTGCACGGAGTGGTTCTACACCAACCTCCAAATGTGCTACACCCGACAATCGCGTCGCGGCCGTTCGAATGTTGGGCACGTATATAACGGGTCCAATAGAACCACCATCTTCGAAAGGACATCGTTTCATTCTTGCGCTACAGCATTACTTTTCCAAGGTGCGTACGGCCCACTTAGAGAAGTGAAAGCACACCACGTGCTGCGCTTTTCAAGAACCAAGTTGTCTACCGTTTCGGAGTGCCGCGCAGATCATCTCGTATAACTGGTCCGCATTCGAAGCACACAAATCAACAATTTTGTCGAGAGACACGTGAATCGACTCGGCGATACTCGACAATTTACTACCCAAGAGCAAACGGTCTCGCCGAGGCTTTTAATAAAACTCTCGTTCAAATCTTAAAGAAAACCCCGGACGATAATAAGAGAAATTGGCACGAGAAATTGTTAGAAGCCTTACGGCCTACCGGACAACCTTCGTAACTCCTACTCAAGCTACACCTTACGCTCCGGTGTATGGGTCCGAGGCAAGTGTTACCTTTAGAGGTTCAACTTCCTTCACTCGAATCGTAGCTTGCAAACAAGATCACGACGAAGAAAACGCCGATTACGACTCGAAGAATTAGAAAGCTTCGAAGGGAAAAGACTCGCAGTCGCAACAGAATTTAGAACTATACCAAGCTAAGATGGTTCAAGCCCATGACAAACCGGTCCGCCCAAGAACCTTCAAAGTCGGTGACTTAGTTCTCGTTCTCAAGAGACCTATTCTCGCACACCGCAAGATGGAGGAAAATTCGAACCCACTCGGAAGGACCGTTTGCAGGGTCAAGCAAGATACTCGTGGAGGTTCCTACCAGCCTAGTGAATCGCCAGGAGAACGACATATGCTTCCGATCAACTGACGATACTTCGAAAAATATTACGCTACCCGATGTTTCGAAGGAATGAATTCTTCATCCCTAAGAAACACGGCGAAGTAATTACTTATGATCGGGTCCGAACTCAAAAATAATAAAATGTGCTAAAATAAATAAAATCATGATAATTAAGTTTTCCTCGTTTTCTTCTTCAAATCAAAATCTCTTCCCTCATCTTATCCTACTTCATTCCCGTTAAATTTCAAAATATAAGAATAATAAAAAATGTATCTTTAATAAACATTTTCTTAATGTTCTTGTTCTTAAGATGTACCCCCGATCCTTTTCCTCGTCTTTTTCGCAGGAAATGTCGAACGGCGGTCGGTCTTGAACTTTAAGAATGGCGTAAGCCTCGCACTCGATGAAAAGAGGGTGAAAGATGGAGCGATAATCGAGATCGACTCGCATTTCGCACCAGACAGCCTACAAGCACGAGGAAAGTGACTCGGGTCCCGCTTAACCGAGAAGAACTACCCGGCGTACAAGGATGAAAGTGGGTGGCCCAAGCCACCAATCCAACAACAAGAAAAGAAAGGCAAACACCGAAGAAGATAAGAAAATAAAGTCCGTAGTCGCTACAAGCCGAGGGCAAAGCCTGTCGCCGCCGCGCCCGCGAGATTCAAGAAGTTCGGAGAGCTACTCTCACGCCCACGCAACGAAGGAATAAGAATCGCCGTATCCGTAAGATGTTAACAAAACTAGCCGCGACCACCGCGACGAGACAATCGCTAATGCCAAGACATACACTTCAAGGACACCGGCTCACCAGAACCCGAAGAAAGGAGGCCGGCTCCTAGGATAACGAAAAGAACTGTGGAAATCTCCGTAAGATCGAAGAAAGAAGGCTACCACGCCACCGGATAGAACCACCCGCAATGCATGACCTTGTCGTGCAAGCAACCCCGGGGATGTCCCGACGTACATCATCCCCGAGGAGCCGAGGTATGCAGGGAACGTGAAGGGATCGAACCATATATCCCACAATATGTCACAAGGCCTCGCCATCTCAGCATCATTCCGAATACGAGCCGGAGAGGATGCGTAATGTTGAAAAGAAAACTTTCGAATACTTCGAGAGAATTAAAGGAAGAAGAATCAACATACTAAGGCCTCGAGCTACATACCGACGTATTCTCGCAGTATGAACAACAAAGAAATCGTGGATTGTATCCGGATCCGAAAAGAATGGGCCGAGCAGCCGCCTAAGGGAAAACACATACTCTGAACCCCGGAGATGGATGCCGTGGAAAGGAAGAATCACAATACAATGCGGATGCCGCTACAACTTCGTCAAGACAGAAAGGAAACCCACCGGGATACTCCGTCATGGCAAGTAGATCCGATGCCATTAGTTATCAAGAGAATGGTAAAAAGATCGATAACATGGAGGGTACCGCCGCCAGATCGCATACCCAATAACTCGCATTATCAACATCTACAAACAGAGTGACCGCATACCCCCACATATCGATCACCACGACTTCGTCGACCTTCGCACAGCCTCTTTCCCGAATGAGTGTAACATCATGTTCGGATCCGACCTCCGGATAACAGTGCCCGGTGAGTTCCGAGGGCCGCAGAAGATACCTTTACCGTGGGTTCCGTCATGATACCGCAAGGTAACGGAGCAGTATATCGCAAAGCATCAGCATACCATGGGTGCCAGAGAGCGAATCTCGCTACTTTCGTGAGGATGGACGACAAGAAAATACCTTACCATTTCCAACCGCACCCGCAGCTGTGAGAACCTCCGCCTTACGAGCCGTGAGTTACATGGGAAATATCACACCTCCAATGTACATCCAACATGCATCCTTGCCAAGGATGGCTTGGAAGGTGATGTTATTAACCATGTACCCCACTATTCGTACATGGATTTTTGACGGATGCTTCTTTTGATGGATCAACAAAGATCATACACAATCGTTTCGAGTCTACATGGATTGTATGAAATATATTCCGCATCGAGTCGTATGATGTATTTTCAACATGATTGGAATGAAAGTGACCATGTCACGTTCTGCCTTCACCTCTTTTGTGCAAATCGATCTGGAAACGCCATTAAAGTTAAATGAACTTCGAACAAAGAACGAAAAGAAATAAAACAAAAAAAGAGAGAATAAAAGAAAACTTTCTAAAAAAAAAATCTAAAAATGACAAACACCTAGTTCACATGAACATTAAATAAACAATAAAATAAAATTTGAACCATTAAAAGACAAACGAAATCAACATGAATGATAAATCAAATCACAAAGCAAATTCTCAATCAAATTTCAAATTCAATCTTTCCAAATTCCAAATCAAATTTCAATCTTTTCAAATCACAAATCAAATTCTCAATCAAAATCTAAATCCACTCCCGATCAAGTTTCAAATTTGATCTTCCAAATTTCAAATCAAATCTTAAATCAAATTTCAATCGAGTTCAAACTCATCCTTCCAAATCTCAAATTCAATCTTTCCGATTTCAAGTCTCAATCAAATTCAAATTCAATTTCTTCCAGCATCTCGAATCAAATATCAATCACATCAAATTCAAAATTTTGGGTCGAGGATTTTATATCCAAGACTCGCACTCTGCTTTAAGATTCTTTTCCTATCAGCACCGAAGTACATCAAATTCAACCTTTTGGGTCGAGGATTTTATATCCAAGACCGCACCGCTTTAGGATTCTTTCCCTATCGCACCGAAATACATCAAATTCAAACCTTTTGGGTCGAGGATTTTACATCCAAGACCGCACTCGCTTTAGGATTCTTTTCCTATCAGCACCGAAATACATCAAATTCAAACCTTTGGGGTCGAGGATTTTACATCCAAGACCGCACTCGCTTTAGATTCTTTCCTATCAGCACCGAAGTACATCAAATTCAAACTTTTGGGTCGAGGATTTTACATCCAAGACCGCACCGCTTTAGGATTCTTTTCCTATCAGACCGAAGTACATCAAATTCAAACTTTTGGGTCGAGGATTTTACATCCAAGACCGCACCGCTTTAGGATTCTTTTCCTATCGCACCGAAATACATCAAATTCAAACCTTCGGGTCGAGGATTTTACATCCAAGACCGCACCGCTTTAGGATTCTTTCCTATCGCACCGAAATACATCAAATTCAAACTCTTTGGGTCGAGGATTTTACATCCAAGACCGCACCGCTTTAGGATTCTTTTCCTATCGCACCGAAGTACATCAAAATTCAAACTTTTGGGTCGAGGATTTTACATCCAAGACCGCACCGCTTTAGGATTCTTTTCCTATCGCACCGAAATACATCAAAATTCAAACTTTTGGGTCAAGGATTTTACATCCAAGATCGCACCGCTTTAGGATTCTTTCCCTATTGCACCGAAATACATCAAATCGAATTCCCTAGGTTAAGGAATTTACATCCGAGACTCGTATCGTTTTAGGATTCTTTCCCTATCGCGATGAAATACATCAAAATCAAACTCTCGAGGTTAAGGATTTTACATCCAACACCGCATTACTCCGAGATATCTTCTCATTGCAACGATTCAATCTAATCAATTCAATTTTCTTTCGAGGTTGGAGATGTTACATCTAAAACCTCAAAATCCCAATTTTCATTTCAAATCAAATCCCTTCAAATTAATTTCGACAAACTTCAATCTAAATCGAAACCCCAAACTAAAATTTAAACTCACACATCAAAACATAAATTGAAACAAAATAAAATCTAAATCGAAATTCCCCGCATCATGTGATTCGGGATTCACCTCCTTTTCCTTTCCCTGCACGAGAGTTCAAGAATCTCCTGCTCCGCAGATATACTCGACACTCCCCAGCAGAACTCTTCTACTTCGTCCTAAGTTCGTCACTGGACATCCGTGTCGGTTTTGTTGATCGCTTCGGCCAACACCAATACGCGCGTGTGCTCCGTCACCACCACACCTATCGGGGGTCCATTTGTCGACCTCATTTTCGATGAGGTCTTCCCTTCTTCTTTTAGATGCTAGGATCTAGCTTCAGCTTTTCCTTCGACTATCTTAGAGGACTAGAATCGGGACCCGCCTTTTAGAAATTCAAACCACTTCTAAACTCCCCGCAAACTCCACAAATTCGACTATAGACCCCTAATCACCTAGAGGGTCGAAATCAAATGTGGAAGTTTAAAGGATGAGTTCCTATGGACTCTTCGGCCTGTGGACTACCCCAGCGGCCCGGTCTCGACGAGGGGCCGACTTACATTACACTTACACACTACATTTCCACACACTTCCTAAAACCACACCCATACCCAACTTAACCTCCCGACTCATGTGGGTGATTCACATGGATGGTCCTTAACCCCTAAGCCCTCGGCTAAGCAGGTTGAGAACAACATAATGAATGCCTCAAATGAGTCCTTTCATGGCTCATATGGGCTTGAAATGGTTTCATGGCTCAACCAAAATGATTTCTTTCCACCTAAATTCACCCAATCTCCAATTTCCCAAATTTTCAATTTTTGACCCCCGAGACCCTACACCTACTAAACCTACCCAAAACCCTCGAAATTACCCAAATTTTCGCAAAATTTCCAAATTACCCAAAATTTTCCAAAATCAATCTCAAACATCTCCACATCACTCAAATTGATCATCCATACCCAAAAATACCAAAAATTCCAAAAATACCTCCCAATACCCTCCAAATACCCAAAATACCCTTTCTGCCTAAAAATCCAAAAATTCAGAAAATTCCCAGAAAATTCCAGAAAATCCTAAATATTCCCAATTTCATTTTGTCCAACTACACCATGGGCCAATTTTGTCAATTTACCCTACTTTTGTCAAAACCCCCAAATTGACCCATTTTAACCCTAAGTGAACCCAATGTCAAACCAAACCTACCCAATTGACCCCAATTCTGGTCCAATTCAATTCTAAACTTCAATTCAACATTCCCAATACCAATTTAGACCAAATCCAAGTCCAATTTGATTGACATTTGGATCCAATCTCACTTTTGGCCTTAAAGCCCAAATTTGGACCCATGACCCAAACTTAACCCAAACTCACCCAATTCAACTCCAATTAACCTCAAATCTTTTCTAAATCTTCCTTAACATTCCCACAAACAAAACCCTAACATGATTTGCCCAAAATTTGAACCCAAGTCCCACTCAAACTCAATCCAAGGTCAAAAGGCCCATTTTTCGACCTAAACCCAAACCTAACCCAAATTCAACCCAATTCAAATCCAAATCACCCCCAATTTGTTTCAAATCACTCATGACACATCCATGAGCTAAACCCAACAATTATTTGGCCCAACCTCTTTACAAAATTCCCATCCATAAATTCATTTTTAAACTTAAGGGCCCATTCCTTAAACCATTTTAAAAAAAGCCCACTTCCACCAAATCCAAAACCCCAAAAAAATTCTTCCAAAGCCCATATGACATTTCCCCTCATCATATTTTCAATTAAAATCATCCCTAAGTCCTAAACCAATCATCAAATAATTCTAAATGAAGCTTCATCCAAATTTCCACCAAATTATCCAAAATCCTTAAAATCCTTTTTATGAAATCGACCAAACCTTTTCCCAAGCCAAATGGAGCCATGGAGCCATGCACAAGCCATATGCAAGCCATGAGAGCCTCTTTACATGTCACCATGCCATTTTGGGCAAAAGGAGGAGGCTCTTTCCTTAATTCCTAAAGGTGATTAACCACTTCCATGATTCCACTAAACCATGCTTAAGCCTAATCGTGCTTGGATTGACGACTCGACCCTACCGATTATGCCGAGCCAAATCACTTTTCCCTCAGCCCAAAACCAGGCCTCGGGTGGTGCACCTAGCCCAAATGGGTGGGTCGACCCATTTAGGTTCAAATTTAGCCATGCCCCCATTCCACTTCGAATCAAAGCCTTTACACATGGCATTTGCCAATCGTCTACACTAAACCCCACCCTCGACCCACCCGACCAAGATGGTGACCATTGCTCGGCCGGCCGGCCACTGCACCGCCGGAAAACACCATGGCCGAGAGCTCACATGTGAGCCAACATCGAAATTCTCACTCGCCGAGCCGCCCCATCCCCGCTGGCTACCACTGGCCGATCTTCTCCTCACCGTAGCAACTCGATCCCAAGCCCTAACTCCCCCGAGAGGCCTTCCACCCTCTCCTATTTAAACTCCACCCTCTCGGCCATGAAGGGAGCTAAGCACAAACCTTGCCAAAACTCGCCAAAATTGTTCCGCACCCTTCTCCACCTTAGAGCACTCGATCCCCAAAGGAATTCCCTCGCCATTTCTCCTCTCGAAAGCTCAATTTCGCAGTCGAAATTCCACCCAAAACCAGACACTTCTCCACAACGAGCCAATTCTCAAATTGATTGGCTCTACACCTTCACTGCACCAAGGGAAGGTGTTCACCAACAAAAGCCCCATCTCCCGTACCACCCAGCTCAGCTCCACCTCCAAGCTTGTGATCTGGCTTGGTCGAAATCATATCCGTACAATTCACTGCACTCGTGAGACTCCATCCGGAGCTCGCTAGACCCAATCGAAGGTGCAACAACTCTCGCATCGAAGCCACACTTCTCCGAGCCAAGGTATGAGCTAACTCTTCATCCCGAGCTTCGAAGATTCTCTATTTCAAATGCCTTAGTTTCAATGCATGTTAACCGTATAGATGCGTTCGTCTCTTCAAGACGAATCCATGTAGTATAAGAACGTAAAAATCCATCGAGAATCGAGTGAGATCTTAGGGATTTAGTGTGGACGGCTCTCGGCGAGAACACTCGGGGACGATGAACGGATGCCGTCCATTCAATACACGCGCGCACGAACGGCTCGGATGGCGTCGGACCGAGAAACGGTGCGAGAACCGCGGGGCCCGGCCGCCGACTCGGCTGGCGGCGTCGAATCGGAGCGCGCCGCGCGGCCTTTCGTGAGTCGCCGAGGATGCGCCGGCGCCGCGTGGATAAATAGAAAATTAGGGTATTTTCTTATTTATTTAATTCCCTAAACTTCAAAAATTCATATCTCTCGTGTAGGAAAATCATAAAAATAAAATAAAAATACCCCTCGCTCAGCTGAACGGAGGAGAATAATGTGAAAAAGAAATCATTTAATTTCATCAAGTATTTTATTTTTTATAATTTATTTACTCTCTGCATTGTTTTAATTCTCCATGCATGCATACAATTCACCATGGCATGAGACTATAGTGCTTTCAAGCCTCCGAATTGGGAACATTCCCCGAATTTTCCAAAGTCGAGGCCATCCCTATGAAGAGTTCTTGATTTTTCAAGTTCGTGTCACCGTTTTGAGTATTTTAATTCCAATAAATAGCATGTTGTGAAATAAATTCTAGGAAAATTTGGTGATGTTCCTTATGACTAGAGAACCCTAGGAAAAATAGATTTTCGCTTAGTTCATTCAAAACAACCCTAATCGACTTAAACACCCAAAATAGGTCTTTAATTAATTAGAGTTAACTGTGTATCAAATTGACTTGAAATCAATTCTCCACTGACCTTTAGGATCAGAGGAATCCACCATAAAAATTTGAGGTCAATTGGACTCGGTTAGCCCCACTAATCGGGTTGATTAAGTCACTTAGCCATTTTAAACTTTAAAAATTCATAACTTTTAAAATACTTTTCAAAAATTCACCAAATTGGTTTTGGAGCCTCTCTGATATCAGGGGAACCTAAGAAAATTAAAATTTCAATTTTCTAAAAAAGTTGATTTTTAATAATATTTTAATACTTTTAATAATTAAAAAATAAAAAAAATAATAAAAATCACAAAAATAATAAAATTCACCAAAATGTCACATTTTGAATTTTAATCACTTAGGAGCAAATCCCACATTTTTCCTAGGTCTATTTAGTGAGATATTGAATTTTAAAGCTTTAAGGTAATTTTAAAATTAAAAAAAATGTATTTTCTAGCATTTTCACTAAAATAATTATAATAAATCATAGAAAAATCAGAAAATTGTAAAATTTGATTCTCTGGTTTCCTTGATATCAGAGAGATTTTTGAAAAATATAAAACCCATTTTTCAACATTTATTTTATTTTTTAAATTAATTAACACTCCAAAACTTAAAATAATTATAATAAAAATAATATAATTCAAAAAATCACCAAAATTGGTCCAAGTGCTTCTCTGGTCATTAGGAATGTCCCCTAATTTTCTTGAGGACAGAAACTTTCCTTTGGTCATGTTATCAAATTTTCCTTGAAAATCTCTATTTTCCACAAAAATAATTATATAAATAAATTAAATACAGAAAAATCACATTTTCTCCTCTCATGTCTTTATCGACATATGAGTGAAGTCACATAAAAATTTCAAGTTCATTTGAGTTCAATTTAGTAAGTTATGAAATTATTAAGCTTAAAGGGTAAAATGGTAATTAATTTTAATCTTTTTTAACCCTTAATTAAAACTTTAGGTTTAATAAAAATTAACAAGTAAAATATTTGATCTTAATCTGATTTGGATGATTGAAATTTAAATAATTAAAGGGTAGAAACTCATTAAACAATTTTTTAAAATGATTAAACTTTAATTAAATAATGGATTAAATTTGGAAGAATAATAAAATCGGAATTATTAAAATAAGGATATTTTTAGGAAGAGATTTATTCTTTAATTTAAAAATCCCTAAACTAATTATATCATTAATACTCAATTTTTAATTAAAATGATAACTCAAATTTAAAATATTAAAAGACTTAATTAAATTATTAAACTCTTTTGAAATTTCAATTAAAATTAAAAATAAAGTAAATTAAAGATAAATTAAATTAAAATTAAATTAAATTTAATAATTGAATTAAATTAAATTAAAACAAATTAAATTAAATTAAACTAAATTAAAATTAAATTAAATTAAATAAATTTAATAATTAAATTAAATTAAATTTAATAATTAAATTAAATTAAATTAAACAATTAAATTAAATTAAATTAAATAATTAAATTAAATTAAATTAAATAATTAAATTAAATTAAACAATTAAATTAAATTAAATTAAATTAAATAATTAAATTAAATTAAATCAAATCAAATTAATTAAACACCAAATCAAATTAAATTCAACTATGTTAAACTAAATTAAAACTCAATTAAATTAAGTTGAATTAAATATAACATCACCTAAGACATAAAGAATTCAAAATAAATGTAAAGCAACTTCAACACTATTCCAAATTTAAACCCTTTAACTTAAATCAAATCATTTCAATACTAATTTACCCTCGAAAGCTTTCGATTATTATAACTCCTAAATGGAACATCAAATGAAGTGTTATCTCACTCATAGGATATTCAAATGTCCTAGTTCACCGAGCAAGTTAACAAGACTTCAAAACCTCTGACGATCGATTCATTTATATAATTAAATTCATTTCGACTTAAAACAATCCTGAAAATATCGAAAAGATGTTTAAGATTCTTCTTAAGCACTTCCTCAATATGATAGGATATTTATAAGAACAATCGGACTTAATTGTCCTTCGATGAAGAAAATCGTCCTCAAACAAAAAAACACAAAGAACCTAGACGTCATAAGAGTCGACTAGCTATAGGATTATGAATTTGGTAGAAAACCATAACCCTTCCCTTAGCTTTACCTAGTGGACTTGCTTAAATATTCTAATTGTGTTTTAAGTGCAACTTGGGATGACGGGAAGACCCTCCGTGTACGCTTTTATTTTTATTGCAATTTACTTTCTTGCAATTTACATTATCGCAATTTACTTTATCGCAAATGCACTTTACTTTTCTCGCATGATAAAACAACCGTTGCATGAAAACCCACACCTTTAGGATAGTCCCTAAAACTCGAAACCAAAACTAAGTTAAAAGTCATCGCAAGATAAAATTCACCGCCACAACATTTCAAAATATAAAACAACTCAAAATTTAATCACAAACGTAACACAAAACTACAATTACAACTAAATTAAAACGTCCCGTTGGATGATCGGGAATACCTCTGATGATGTAACCTACGTGTTGCTAACGGGATTTCCCACTGGCCTAAATGAAAGTGTGGAACTCATTCAGCCGAGTTTAGCAAATTCATCCGGACTAAGTGAATCCGATAAAAATAATGATGCCTAAGGATGGAACCGCGGATCTTAACCTGTGTCGTTATAATCAACTTTAAGATTTGTTTTAATTAAAACACAAAAACACTTGGAAATTAAGACTTCTCTAAACCAAAACACTTTTCTCATCCCCCGATTTATGATTTCTAAAACTAAACCTCTCGCAACAACAAGGAGCTTCGGAGCATGGTGGGCAAAGACGGCCATCGTCGTCAACAAAACTCGAACCTATTTCAAAGAAACTTTCCTAGAATTAAATAACCAAGCCATAGGACTTCGAGGTAGTTCGCATAGTGCAACATAAATCCTCAACCTTTTCGTTAGCACTCGCATAATCATTTTATGCAAATTAAGCCCTAACCGGTCTTAGGATTCCGAGGTAGTCGTCCGATACGACAACAAACCCTCACATCTTCTAGTGCTATTTGTTCGATTTTATCATACAAATATAAGCCCTAATTAATTAAAATCGGCAAGATCAAAACATTTAAATAAGTATTAGGACTTTCCTAAACTCAAGCCAAACGATAGGATAGTCGGAAATTACCGAAGTTCACTTCGAATCGTTGATTTCTCCTACCTTTCTTCCTTTGGATTCACAAAACAAAATGTTCCAAAATTTGATCCATTCCCTATCGAAATTCCAAAATTCAATCTTCGAAAACCTTAAACTTTAAAATTCTTGAAAGCGCAGTTATCGATTATTATCGAGAGTTTTCTTAGGTGATTCCCGTCACTTAAGATGTAATTAACTATAGTGGCTCGCCTTTATAGGAATTTTAAAGAACCTGTGTAATATAAACCCCGTTTAATACTTTCATATTAAGCAGGGAATTTGTCGGCTTATAAAATTGGTTCGCAGTACCAAACGGATGTCACAAAACTTCTGGTTTATTTGATCGAGCCCCACCATCAAGCAGTAGTGTCTATCCTTAGGGATAGATACACTGGCTCGTGGTGCGGTGCTCGTTTATATAAACTATTCGGGATGTGAGATCGGTTTAATCTCATATCTTAAAACTTTCAAATTTAAAAATTATTTTCAAAGCCAAATACTACTTTCTAAATTATATATATATTTAAATCAAATTTAAAATTTAAATTCGCCGACAACTTCTGTTAGGCGACCCCCCTTTTAAAATACAATACAACCTAAAATATGCCGACAATTCCCATCACTTAAGATGTAATTAACTATAGGGGCTTGCCCTTATAGGGAATTTTAAAGAACCCAGGTAATATAAACCCTGTTTAATGCTTTCATATTAAGCAAGGGAATTTATCGGCTTATAAAATTGGTTCGCAGTACCTAACGGATGTCACAAATCTTCTAGTTTATTTAATCGAGCCCCACCGTCAAGCAACCGTGTCTATCCTTAGGGATAGATACACGGCTTGTGGTGCGGCGTTCGTTTATATAAACTATTTGGGATGTGAGATCGGTTTAATCTCATATCTTAAAACCTTCAAATTTAAAATTATTTTCAAAATCAAATACTACTTTTCAAAATTATTTATTTAAATTAAATTAAAAATTCGCCGACAATTTCTGTTAGGCGACCCCCTTTTCAAAAAAAAAAAAAAAAAAACACACAACCTAAAACATGCCGACAACTTCTGGCGACTCCGCTGGGGAAAATTCCTCTCTCCATTATAATCAAATAATTCTGCTTTCAAAAATCGGTAGTGTATCCATGTCCCTAATGGGTCAAACTACCCTTCTTTCCGTTGGAATACTATGTTCATTTCTACCTTGGACAAGTATAGCCAACATTCTCTCGGATTTAGGAACCACTCGTTTAGACACCCCTAAACGAGAGGTTCCGAGATCCTTTACCTCATTTCGAGGTGGGGCGGACCCCAATAAGTGTTAGTTTAGGAGTGATCCTTCGAGTCGAGAAGTCTTGCTTAAGACTTTCTTTTCCTTTCCAACTCGAATCGGATTCCTTACCTTCTCTACACCTTTCGAACATTCCGTTCTAAATAAACAAACCCTCTAATAAGTGACTCTTTTAACAAATGATTCCTTCTTATAAATACATGAACAAGAATGTGTTCTGGACTCTTTTCAATTCCTTTCTTTTCGTCCTAAAGAAAAGAAGCATAACTTCGGACCGACAACCGTAATCTACCATGCGTAAATGGAAGCCCCGAAACCGATTTTCTCCTTCACCAATGGATCGGACTTCGCCGTCTATAAGGATGAGCCGCCCGACAATGGGATCATCCGATTTGGACAAGGATTCGAAAACACGAATGTCAAGGTCACCGACGTCTCCCTCTTTGCACCGACGAACAAAGTATCCGAACCGAGGAACCGCCGCCGAGTTCAACCTTAGGTCGACCCAAGAGTTTCCTCCCCTGTAAAGGATCCCGACTAGGAGGAGTACTGCCGTCCGCAGGAGGACTGTTCTTACTACCCCCACTGGTCTAGTTGTTTCTGCACCTACCCCGACTTCTGCCAAATCAAAGGGGAAAGAAATCCAAAACTATGGTAAACCTGTTACCGTGGAGGGTACAGATCTTCCTGTAAGACCTTCTATTTTCGAAATCGGGTCCAGTTCAAAGATTCCGTCACTGACAAGGACCCAAAGAAGAAACGGAAGTAGAAGGATCGCCAGAGAAGCCGTAGCCGCCGAGATTACTTTCCGGAGGAAATCCCGTAACCGCCCGAATATACACCGCTGCCAGAATATACATCACTACCAGAATATACATCGCTGCCTGACTACATACCACTTTTAGGAGGAAGCAGGTTCCATCCCCTCTCCGCCGCAGAGGATGAGGAGAATGTTCGCAAGATTGCCGCCACATTACCTCGGCCCGCATATTACAACGATAGCCGCAAGAAAAGAATTAGAACTACGCCGTGTTGCTCGACCGCAAACTTTGGTAGCAAAAGCAAAGAAGGAAAACCGCCCCGTATCGGAGATTCTACGGAGAATGTGGCGGGTGCCGCTCAAATCCCGTCCCGGGCCCCGAGTAGAGCCCGCCATCATGATAGAAAAGCCAAGTAAAAGAATGAAGGCTAGTCCGCCCGTCGTAGTCTCGTGATTACGGATTAGGAGGATACCACCTTCCAAGCATTCGGCCGACGTACCATCTCGGTCCTGGACCTTCCGCCGCTAGAAGGATGGTATGACGTCCCACTACCGGGCAATCGAGATTGAAACAATGCAGCTCGAGAAAGAAAGTCTCGCCGGAGGATTGAATCCGAAGAAAGTGCTACCGCGATAAAGGGGACTCGTGAAAAGGGGACCCGGCAGCCTATCGCACGACAACCGCAAAGACACACGTAAAGCCCCGCTAGAAGATGCCATGGAAAAGTTGAGAACCGATATCCGACGGCTGGCGAAAGAAAGAGAAAAAAGTTCGGAGATGAGATTGATTCATCGGAATTCATGGACGACGAATATGCGAAATCAACATGGTCGAGACACGAGCTTCATCGCCTTCGCAAGGTGCTCCCGCGACACGCGAGAAGAGAGGAGCCAGAACTAATGAGAAGGCAGCTTCAGAAAAAAGACGACACGATCGCTCAAATGGCGAAAAGGATAGAAGAGATGGTCGTAGCTCTGGCCACTCTCCAGAGTCAAGTACAACCACATAGAGAGACACCCCGCAGGTCATTCACATCAGTAGACGGAGGAAAGGAGATTACATCCGTCAATCGGGATGATCACCGAAAAGGATACAACACAAAGTATGATCCCCGAAAAGGATATCAAGAACTTCGTGGAACAAGCAAGTGCGAGAAGCCTTAGCACAATCGAAGAGCGGGACATCCATTCGGACGGGTAGACCTTACCCGAAGAATTCGATGCCGTTCAATACCCGAAAGGCTTCGTACCACCTCTCGTTCAAGACCTTCGACGGAACCGAGAACCCCCGACAAAGATGTTGCACACTTTCGTGCCGCTTGTTGTAATGCCGGCGGGAGCGATGCATTACTCTTCCGACAGCTCGTCAGCATCTGTCAGAATCGCCTTCGACCGGTATGCGAATTACCAAATGGTTCGTGAAGACGTTCTCGTAGCTGAGAGAACCTCTTCATCAAGCGATTTGTCGGAGCTCAGCACCACATCACTATAGGTGATTTAGTGGTAGAGAAATAAAGGCCGAATGAAACTTCGATGGATTACATACTTCGATGGAGGAACTTAAGCATGAAGTGTGAACCACAACTCGCAAGAACAACATGCAATCAGCATTTTACTTAAAAGCATTCACGGCCCGATAAGCACTTCTCCTCAAAGGATTCACTATTAAGACTTTTGAGAAGTTGTTAAGCAAGGCCGGATGCTTGCAAGAAGAGGCGAAGCAATTAAGTTTCGCCGACAAGATGGACAAGCGTAGCCGGTGAAGACCTTCGAAAAGAAATCCGGATCGTTGCAACGAGCCGATAAAGGCAAGCAATCGATGCAATTACCACCGTAACGGCCGCAAGCAACCACAACAGAATTACCAAGAACCCCGATCCAGCCTATCGACCGTCTCCGCAAGATGAACAACCGTCTCGTCCACAACGAACATTAAGGGAGCTTCGAGCAGCAGAATATCCGTTCAAGAATGAAGCAAAGGCCGAAAATGTTCCGTAGTCCGATGAAGAATCCAGATTTCCACTGCTGCGAGCCTAAAAGACCGCGAGGAAGTCAACAAGAAAGGTGATCCCAACTTTTGCCCCTACCATCGGATGCTTGGGCACAAGATGTAAGATTGCATTACCTTTAAGAGTCGACTCAACGACAACCTTCTGAAAGGAAATATAACAATCCCGAAGGAGTACATGAAGGAACCCCGAAAGGAGGTTCCGTCAATGTTATCTCAACCGATCCCGTCATTCCGATGATCCCTATGCAACTCGACGATGGATGGACTACCGCCCGGACAAGGTCTTCAAAGAAGATTTTAGACAAAGCATCCGAACCGCTTCGTGCGAGCTTCAATTCAAAGTTCGAGACCTCGTTAGCCGGTACTATCACTTGCGATGTAAGAACCACCTCAACAGAGAGGCGATCAAGAGAAGAAGAAAATCGACGAGGAAGAGAGGACCGAGACTCCTAAGGCTGACTAGGGGCCGCTTATCCTAGGATAGTTGTTTCGATTCGGGGAGAAATCCCTCGAACCTCTAATTTTGTATGATTATCTCGCTCACTTCGGTGGGATCATATAATGATAAGGGTGATGGCGTTGGCTAAGTTTTCGATCGTTTCTAACGATTACGTAACTAGCGACAATCCGGACATCGATTTCGATACCAACGACAATTTTCAAATTATACACGATCTCGACAATCAAAATAACGAAGAAGACATCCATTAAGGAGGCTACAAGAGTTCAACAAGCAACGGATCTATCTGTGAGTTTCGAGGAGCTCCAGTAACGATAGAGTTAGAACCTTCGTACTCTGAAAATAATCCGGAAGAGCCTCGTCATTCCGATTCAAGAAGAGACACCGCAAGCTCAATACTAGATTCGGAGGAAATTACAGAAGTCAACTTGAGAAGTGGAAAAGTTCTACCTCCAAGAATGGGTCCGAAAGACAAAGGAAAGTAGGTGGTTGCTCAAGAAGAACCAACCCCGACAGAAGAAATACCCATTCGAGAAGAAATCGAGACACATGGAAATAAAGTGGACTACAACGTGCTAGCCCATCTTAGGAAACTACCGGCCAAACTGAGCATCTACGACGCTCTCATCTTATCAAAGGAGATGAGAGAAGCTCTGATCAAGGCCTTACTTGATCCGGAAATTCGCTTAGCTCAAATGGTCGGAGATTCCTTAGATGAGGTTTGCTCGTTAAAAGAACAACGAGGTGTTACCTTCACTGACAATGACCTACTACTCGGGACAGCGGATCACAACCGACCGTTGTACATTTCGAGCTTACAATCGAGAAGTTTACGCTCTCCGCAGTATTGGTGGATCCAGGAGCATCAATCAATATAATGAGTCTTCGAACACTAAGCATATTTGGAAATCGATGCTCGCGAGCTCGAAGCGGACAAAATGTTATTAAGAGGATTCAACCGTAAAGGAGAAAGAGCCCTCTGGTCAATAACGCTACTAATGAAGACCGGTGACTTAGCAAAGACAACCGCAAAATTTCACATAATCGATTCGTAAACGTCGTTCAACGCTCTACTCGGGCCGACCGTGGATACATGAAAACAGGATGGTACCATCATCTCTACACCGATGCATCAAATACTACGATGGAGGGGAACAAGCGCATCAAAGGTGACTTGCAACCATTCTCCGTACATGAGATCGGAATCCATGAAGACGCGACTTATTATGCACCGCCAAAGAAAACAATCTTCTCCGCAGATACCGTAACAAATGAAGCAAAGAAAGTTCGAGACAACGAAGAACCCGAAGTTCTAGTCCAACAGCTCACTCACCACTCCCTTCCGGCGAGATGGTGAAGGTTTCTCCACAACTCGCATCCGAGGTCGAGGCCGGGACGAGGCCGTGGTAGAGACGCTAGGATAGTTGGACGGAGGAAACCAGCCATCAATGTCGATCGGGAAGATAGTTCCGAAGAAGAAAAAGAAATCAAACAAGAAGCAGCCGACAATAAGTCGAAGAAGCCGCAATTCAAGATCTCTCTCGAAGATGAAAAGAACGAAGAATACAAATCGATGTACGAGAAGATTAACCACTACGTACATACTATGACCCTAACCCCGATCCATTCTAATAAGATCGAGGGTATGGTGGTCAAAGAGGTACGTAACGACGATGCAAGGCCAATCAAATTCTACCGTGGTGCTTCTTCCTCCAAAACTGAAAATAATGTACAATTCGAAGATGTCACTTCATCAGAATTAATGGAATTACCTTTTGAGTGGTACTCTCCCTGTGTCCAAAATTTAATTCAACGTGGTTTCTTACCTCGACAATGGACAAAAGGTCAATCTCAAGATTTTGAAAAATTATGGAATAACTTCGGTCGTCCTCCCAATTCAAAGTATGGACTCGGATTCGGCACGCAGGATCGACCGACGATACCGAATTTTGCTTAGTTGTCACTTGCAAGTCCAATGAAAACCGCATGGAAACTACGTACGAACTCGAAGATTTACAAATTGGAGATGCTCCACCGAATTCGAAGAAGAAATCAAATCTACAATAGATGAGTTAACTGAAGTTAACTTAGGTACTAGCGAAGAGCCTAGACCTACCTTTGTTATCTCCTTACTCAATAAAGAAGACTTCGAAGAAATAATCAAATTATTAATGGAATTTAAAGATCTGTTTTGCTTGGAACTATGACGAGATGCCGTGATTAGCTCCGAGGTCGCAGTCCATAAGCTAGGAGTGGATCCTACTTCGTCCCGATCGGACAAGGTCCCAGAAGAATGCGTCTAGAAATTGAAAACAAGTCATAATCGAAGTTGAAAAGCTAATAGACGCTAAATTTGTCCGTGAAGAACAATATCCGACTTGGCTAGCCAATGTAGTGCCAATCAGAAAGAAGAATGGTCAGATCGTAATTCGTGTGGATTTCGCAGATTTAAACAAGGCATGTCCAAAAGATGAATTCCCTCTACCGATCCCGTAATTAATGATCGACATTGCTTCAACACATGAAATATTCTCGTTCATGGATGGATCTTCGTGATACAACCAGATAAAAATGGCTCCGTAAGATGAAAAGCTTACGCATTCGAACGCCGATCGGAGTATTTTGCTACACAAAGGATGCCATTCGGACCGAAGAACGCAGGAGCAACCTACCGTAGAGCAATGACAAGAATTTTTGATGATCTCATCCACAATCAAGTCGAATGCTACGTAGACGATGTGGTCATCAAAAGCAAAGTAAAGGAAAACCACTCGTATGATTCGAGAATTGTTTTCGAACGATTAAGACAATTTAACCTTAAGATGAATCCCTTAAAATGCGCCTTCGGCGTCACCTCCGGAAATTCTTAGATTCGTTGTCCGACATCGTGGAATCGAAATCGACCCGAAAAGATTAAAGCTATCTTAGAAATGCCGCCTCCCAAAACCTTAAAACAATTACGATCTTTTCAAGGGAAGTCGGCATATCTTCGACGCTTTATCTCAAACCCGTCGAGTAGGTGTCAGCCTTTCTCAGCACTAGTTAAAAAGGACGCCAAATTTATTCGGGAAGAGAAATGCCGAAGGCCTTCGAGGACATTAAACAATCTTTAATGACACCTCCTGTCTTAGCAGCCCCGATCTCGTGCAGACCATCGATACTTTACACCGCGGCTTTAGACGACTCTCTCTGAGCCCTGTTAGCTCTGTGTCAATGATGAGGGTAAAGAAAATGCTCTTTACTACTTAAGCCGTCGTTTACTTCCGACGGAAGTAAGGTATCCCGCAATCGAAAAGCATTGTTTGGCTCGATCTTCGCCGCTCAAAAGCTCGTGCACTACATGCTTTCTCATAAGGTCAACTCCGATTTCGAAGTTTAATCCATCGCAATACTCGATGACTCGTCCGACACTTTCCTGCGGACTTGCCGCATGGTCAATGATATTATCGCAATTCGATATAACTTTCGTGCCTCTTCGTGCCGTAAAGGGACAAGCCTTAGCAGACTTCCTCGCAAAGACACCCTTTCGCCGCCGAATCTCCTCTCAACGACGATTTGCCGTATGAACAAATAATGAATCTAGAAGACCTCGATGATCGACGTTGGGAATTATATTTCGACGGAGCATCTTCAAGCACACAAAGACGAAGAATCGCAAGTGATAGTGCCCGTAAGGCAGAATTCGGCTAATCTTTATAACACCGGAGCGGGGGATGTTAAGATACTCCTACCACTTGACGGAACCGTGTACAAACAATGAAGCAGAATACGAAGCCCTCATAACGGACCGGAATTAACTATTCAAATGGGGATAACAAACATCAACATCTACGGGGATTCACGATTAATCATTCAACGTATCACGGACAAGATAGAATTTTAAAGCCAAGACTCGAGCAATACTTCCAAGATGCCATACGACTGTTGGAACAGCATTCCAAATGTGACAATCTACAAAATTCCTAAAAGAAAACGCTTTAAGCAGATGCTTTAGCCCGTCTCGCAAAAGAATTTGCCTGTTTGCAAGATGAATCAGAGAAGTGTCGGCTCACTGACGTCAGTCCTATCACAACTCGACATGGACACAATACACAAATCGAAAAAGAAAAAGAATCAATCAGAAGAAAGGACGTAAAACACGAAGATCGAGCGACGACCATCGATGGATTACCCGCAAACAGAAAGCTACCGGACGATAGGTCGCTAGCCCATCGTATCAAGAAAAGAACTCGTCTTACGCATTAATAAATAACACATCAGTACTGAAGGTCTTTTGATCAAATGTGGCTAAGGTGCCTAAGCGGGTCCGAGGCCCGCGAAATTGTTAAAGAGGTACATTCGAGACTCCGTGGCGCTCACCGACGGTCCGAAGATGAAAATGAAAATTAAAAGACTAGGGTACTACCGGCCCTCGATGATGACCGACCGCATGAAAATCGCCAAGAGCCGTCATCAATGCCAAGTGCACGGAGTGGTTCTACACCAACCTCCAAATGTGCTACATCCGACAATCGCGTCGTGGCCATTCGAATGTTGGGGCACGTATATAGTGGGTCCGATAGAACCACCATCTTCAAAAGGACATCGCTTCATTCTTGCGGCTACGGATTACTTTTCCAAGTGGGCAGAGGCAATTCCACTTAGAGAAGTGAAAGCACACCACGTGCTACAATTTTTCAAGAACCAAGTTGTCTACCGTTTCGGGGTGCCGCGCAGGATCATCTCAGATAATGGGTCAGCATTCAGAAGCACGCAAATCAACAATTTTGTCGAGAGACACGGAATCGACTGGCGATACTCGACAATTTACTACCCAAGAGCAAACGGCCTCGCTGAGGCTTTTAATAAAACTCTCGTTCAAATCTTAAAGAAAACTTTGGACGATAATAAGAGAAATTGGCACGAGAAGTTGTTAGAAGCCTTACGGGCCTACCGGACGACCTTCGTAACTCCTACTCAAGCTACACCTTACGCTCCGGTGTATGGGTCCGAGGCAATGTTACCTTTAGAGGTTCGGCCTTCCTTCACTCGTAATTGCCGTTGCAAACAAGATCACGACGAAGAAAAAGCCAAATTACGACTCGAAGAATTAGAAAGCTTGGAAGGGAAAAGACTTGCAGCCGCAACGGAATATAGAACTATACCAAGCTAAGATGGTTCAAGCCCATGACAAACCGGGTCCGCCCAAGAGCCTTCAAAGTCGGTGACTTAGTTCTTGTTCTCGAGAGACCTATTCTCGCACATCGCAAGATAGGAGGAAAATTCGAACCCACTCGGGAAGGACCGTTCGTGGTTTAAGCAGTATACTCGTGAGGTTCCTACCGCCTAGTGAATCGCCGTGGAGAACAACATATGCTTCCGATCAACGGACGATACTTGAAAAAGTATTACGCTGCCTGATGTTTCGAAGGAATGAATTCTTCATCCCCAAGAAACACGGGTGAAGTAATTACTTATGATTGGGTCCGAACCCAAAAATAATAAAATGTGCTAAAATAAATAAAATCATGTTAACAAAGTTTTCCTTGTTTTCTTTTCCAAATCAAAATCTCTTTCCTGATCTTATCCCGCTTCATTCCTGTTAAATTTTAAAATACAAGAAGTAATAAAAAAAAACTGTCTTTAATAAACATTTTCTTAATGTTCTTGTTCTTAGTACAGCCCCTGATCCTTTTCCTTGTCTTTTCGCAGGGAAATGTCGAACGGGCGGTTGGTCCTGAACTTTAAGAATGGCGTAAGCCTTGCACTCGATGAAAAGAGGGTGAAAGATGGAGCGATAATCGAGATCGACTCGGATTTCGCACCAGCAGGCCTACAGTACGAGGAAAGTGACTGGGTCCCAGTTAACCGAGAAGAACTACCCGGGCAGACAGTGATGAAAGTAGGTGGCCCAAGCCACCAATCCAACAACAAGAAAAGAAAGGCAAATACTGAAGAAAACAAGAAAATGAAATCTGTAGTCGCTACAGCAGAGGGCAGTTTGCCGCCGCCGCGCCCACGTAGATTCAAGAAGTTCGAAGAGCTACTCTCACAACGAACGCAACGAAGAAATAAGAATCGCCGTATCCGTAAGATGTTAACAAAACTAGCCGCGACCAGCACGACGAGACAGATTGCTAATGCCGCACATACACTTCGAGGACACCGGCTCACCAGAACCCGAAGAAAGGAGGCCAGCTCCTAGGATAACGGAAAGGACCGTGGAAATCTCCGAAGATCGAAGAAAGAAGGCTACCACGCCACCGGATAGAACCACCAAGTAATGCATGCCCTTGTCGCAGTAAGCAACCCCGGGGATGTCCCGACGTGCATCATCCCCGAGGAGCCGAGGTATGCAGGAGAACGTGAAGGGATTGAACCGTATATCCCACAATATGTCACAAGGCCTCGCCATCCGCAGATCATTCCGAATACGAGCTCGGAGAGAATGCGAATGTTGAAAAGAAAACCTTCGAATACTTCGAGAGAATTAAAGGTAGAAGAATCAATATACTCAGAGGGCCTCGAGCTGCATACGTATGTATTCTCGTAGTATGAACAACAAAGAATCGTGGATCGTATCCGGATTTGAAAAGAATGGGCCGAGCGAAGCCGCCCGAGAGAAAACACATACTCGTAACCCCGGAGATGGATGCCGTGGAAGGGAAGAATCACAATACAATGCGGATGCCGCTACAACTTCGTCGAAGACAGAAGGGAAACCCACCGGAATACTCCGTCATGGGCAAGTGGATCCGATGCCATTAGTCATCAAGAGAATGGTAAAGAGATTGATAACATGGAGGGTACCGCCAGATTGCATACCCAATAGTTGCATTATCAACATCTACAAACGAGGTGACCGCATACCCCCACACATAGCATCACCACGACTTTGTCGACCTTTCCGCACGGCCTCTTTCCCGAACGAGTGTAACATCATGTTCGTGATTCGACCTCCGGATAGCAGGCCCGGTGAGTTCCGAGGGCCGCTGAAGATACCTTTACCGTTAGGTTCCGTCATGATACCGAAGGGCAACGGAGCGGATATCGCTAAGCATTGCATACCAGGAGTACCAGATGAAGCGGATCTCGCTACTTTCGAAGAATGGACGATAGGAAGACACCTTACCATTTCCAACTGCACCCGCGAGCTAGAAAACCTCCGCCTTACGAGCTATGAGTTACATGGGAGATATCACACCTCCAACGTACATCCAACTCAGCATCCTTGCCAAGGATGACTTGGAAGGTGATGTTATTAACCATGTACCCCACTATTCGTACATGGATTTTCGATGATGTTTCTTTCGATGGATCAACAAAGATCATACACAATCCGTTTGAGTTTACATGGATTGTATGAAATATATTCCGGATCGAGTTGTATGATGTATCTTCAACATGATTTGAATGAAAGTGACCATGTCACATTTTTGGCCTTCACCTCTTTTGTGCAAATTGATTGGGAAACGCCATTAAAGTTAAATGAACTTCGAACAAAGAACAAAAAAGAAATAAAAAGAAGAATAAAAGAAAACTTTCTAAAAAAAAAATCTAAAAATGACGAACACCAAATTCACATGAACATTAAATAAACAATAAAGTAAAATTTGAATCATTAAAAGATAAACGAAATCAACATAAATGTTAAATCAAATCACAAATCAAATTCTCAATCAAATTTTAAATTCAATTTCTTCCAAATCTCAAATCGATTCTCAATCAAATTCCAAATCCACTCTCGATCAAATTTCTAATTTGATCTTCCAAATTTTAAATCAAATCTTAAATCAAATTTCAATCGAGTTCAAACTCATCCTTTCAAATTTCAAATTCAATCTTTCCAGATTTCAAATCTCTATCAAATCTCAAATTCGATCTTCCAGATCTCAAATCAAATCTCAATCGAAAATTCAAATTCAATCTCCCAAATCTGAAATCCAATCCGTTCTACTCCTCCTCTTTGTCTGGGATAAAAGCGGTTGATTCCATTGACACGGATCAAATCTGATGGCGAGGAATTGTATCCGATCTAAACCATCAACTTTCGATCAACTCTTTTGGATGGGATATGTAACATCTACATACTCCCTCCTAACATATTTCCTTCTATGAAAACCTTTTACAACTTTCATGGAATTCTCAAAAAACCAAAATTCCACACTCTTCAAATCAACACTACAAATCTTTGCAAAATCAATTACCGAAATACATCAAATTCAAACTTTTGGGTCGAGGATTTTACATCCAAGACTGCACTGCTTTAGGATTGTTTCCCTATTGCACTGAAATACATCAAATTCAAACTTTTGGGTCGAGGATTTTACATCCAAGATCGCATCGCTTTAGGATTCTTTCCCTATCGCACCGAAATACATCAAATTCAAACTTTTGGGTCGAGGATTTTACATCCAAGATCGCACCGCATTAGGATTCTTTCCCTATCGCACCGAAATACATCAAATTCAAACTTTCGGGTCGAGGATTTTACATCCAAGATCGCACCGCTTAGGATTCTTTCCCTATCGCACCGAAATACATCAAATTCA
Organism: Papilionanthe hookeriana x Papilionanthe teres; assembly: GCA_022702705.1. Classification (NCBI taxonomy): domain Eukaryota; kingdom Viridiplantae; phylum Streptophyta; class Magnoliopsida; order Asparagales; family Orchidaceae; genus Papilionanthe; species Papilionanthe hookeriana x Papilionanthe teres. Next base: position 38,998 of record JAKZJZ010000413.1, read on the forward strand.
AACTTTTGGGTCGAGGATTTTACATCCAAGATCGCACTACTTTAGGATTCTTTCCCTATCGCACCGAAATACATCAAATTCAAACTTTTGGGTCGAGGATTTTACATCCAAGATCGCACCGCTTTAGGATTCTTTCCCTATCAGCACCGAAATACATCAAATTCAAACTTTTGGGTCGAGGATTTTACATCCAAGACCGCACCGCTTTAGGAGTCTTTCCCTATCGCACCGAAATACATCAAATTCAAACTTTTGGGTCGAGGATTTTACATCCAAGATCGCACCGCTTTAGGAGTCTTTCCCTATCGCACCGAAATACATCAAATTCAAATTTTTGGGTCGAGGATTTTACATCCAAGACCGCACTCGCTTTAGGATTCTTTCCCTATCGCACCGAAATACATCAAATTCAAACTTTTCGGGTCGAGGATTTTACATCCAAGACCGCACTCGCTTTAGGATTCTTTCCCTATCGCACCGAAATACATCAAATTCAAACTTTTGGTTCGAGGATTTTACATCCAAAACCGCATCGCTTTAGGATTCTTTCCTTACAACAATGAAATACATCAAAATCAAACTCGAGGTTAAAGATTTTACATCCAATACCGCATCGCTTCCGAGATCTCTCCTCATCGCAATGATTCAATCCGATCAATTCAATTTTCTTTCGAGGTCGAAGATGTTACATCTAAAACCTCGTAATTTCAATTTTCATTTCAAATCAAATCCCTTCAAATTAATCTCGACAAACTTCAATCTAAATCGAAATTCCAAATTGAAATCTAAACTCACACATCAAAACTTAAATCGAAACAAAATGAAATCTAAATCGAAATTCCCCAGTGTCATGTGATTTGGGATTCACCTCCTTTTCCTTTCCCTGCCGAGAGTTCGTGGATCTCCGGCTTCGTAGATATACTTGCTACTCTCCAGCGGAAACTCTTCTACTTCATCCTAAGTTCGTCACTTGACATCCGTGTTGGTTTTGTTGATCGTTTCGGTCAACGCCAATACGCGCGTGTGCTCCGTCACCACCACACCTGTTGGGGGTCCATTTGTTGACCTCATTTTCGATGAGGTCTTCTCTTCTTCTCTTTAGTACTTCAGGATCTAGCCTTAGGCTTTTCCTTTCGACTATCTTAGAGGACTAGAATCGGGACCCACCTTTTAGAAATTCAAACCACTTCTTAACTCCCCGCAAACTCCACAAACTCGACTCATAGACCCCTAATCACCTGGAGGGTTGAAATCAAATGTGGATGTTTAAAGGATGAGTTCCTATAGGACTCTTTCGGCCTCAGACCGCCCCGGGCAGCCTCGGTCCCGTGAAGGGGCCGACTTACACACACACTACACTCTCACCTACACTCACACCTCACACACTACACTTCCACACACCTCCTAAAACTACACCCATACCCAACTCGACCTCCCCGACTCATGTAGGTGATTCACATGGATGGTCCTTAACCCCCGAGCCCTTGCTAAGAGGTTAGTGAACAACATAATGAATGCCTCAAATGAGTCCCTTCATGGCTCATATGGGCTTGATATGGCTTCATGGCTCAACCAAAATGACTTCTTTCCACTTACATCCACCCAATCTTCAATTTCCCAAATTTTCAATTTTCGACCCCCGGACCCTACACTCGCTTAACTCTACCCAAAACCCTCGAAATTACCCAAATTTTTCAAAAATTTCCAAATTACCCAAAATTCTCTAAAATCATTCCCAAACATTTCCACATCACTTAAATTGATCATCCATACCCAAAAATACCAAAATTCCAAGAAAACCTCCCAATACCCTCCAAATACCCAAAATACCCCTCTTGACCAAAAAATCCAAAAATTCAGAAACTTCCCAGAAAATTCCAGAAAATCCCAAATATTCCCAATTTCATTTTGTCCAACTACACCATGGGCCAATTTTGTCAATTTACCCTACTTTTGTCAAAACCCCCAATTCGACCCATTTTAACCCAAAGTGAACCCAATGTCAAACCAAACCTACCCAATTGACCTCAATTTCTGGTCCAATTCAATTCTAAACTTCAATTAAACATTCCCAACACCAATCTAGACCAAATCCAAGTTCAATTTGATTGACATTTGGATCCAATTTCACTTTTGGCCTTAAAGCCCAATTTGGACCCATGACCCAAACCTAACCCAAACTCACCCAATTCAACTCCAATTAACCCCAAACCTTTTCTAAATCTTCCTTAACATTCCCACAAACAAAACACTAACATGATTTGCCCAAAATTTAGACCCAAACCCCACTCAAATTCAACCCAAAGCTAAAAGGCCCATTTTCGACCTAAACCCAAACCTAACCCAAATGAGCCCAAACCCCAAAATCAAAGCCCAACCAAAGCCAAAACCTCTTTGAAACACTCCCATAAACATTTCTCAACATTGATTTTACATCAATTTCAACCCTAGCCCAACATTAGCCCAACTTAGCCCACTTGGACCCATATATGCCCACTTACCAAATAAACCCAAATTCAAACCAATTCAACTCCAAATCACACCAAATCGACTCCAAGCCCTTCATAGAACATCCCTAAACCAATTATGACATTTATTCGACAAAGTTCTTCACAAAATCTTTACCCAAATGCCCATCCTAAAATCAAAGAGCCCATTTCCCTTAAACTTTCCTAAGAGCCCACTTCCTTCAAATTCAAAAGCCCAAAATCTACCCTAAAGCCCACATGACATCTCCATTTGTCATCCACTTAATTAAATCCATTACCTAAGTCCTAAATTCACCATCAAATTATTCCAAATCAAGTTTCATACAAATTTCCATCAAATTACCAAAAATTCCTAAAATCCATTTTCATGAAATCGACCAAACCTTTTCCCAAGCCAAAGGTGAGCCATGCAAGCCATGGACAAGCCACATGAAGCCATGGAAGGCTTCGACATGTGATCAAGCCATTAATGGCAAAAGGAGGGGCCCCTTTCCTAATCCTCCTTAAACCCTTTTTTACCTTAAGCATGTCACACACTAAACCATGCTTAGCCACCTCATCATGGATGGAGACCACACCATTCTCTCTCGGGCCGACCCAAGTGATCCTTTTCAGCCCAAGACCAGCGCCTCGGGTAGTGAACCTAGCCCAAAACCATGGGTCGACTCATTTGAACCCAAAATAGCTCTTCCCCCATTCCATTTCAATCCAAGCTCTTTACACATGGCAATCGCTCAATCGCTCGCACCAAGTCCCGCCCCCGACCCACCCGACCTCGAGGGTGACCCATGCCCGGCCGGCCACCACCACAGCCGCCGGAAAACACCATGGCCGAGAGCTCACATGCGAGCCCAACTCGGAATTCTCACCGCCGAGCCGCCCCATCCCCAGCGGCCATCGGAGCTGTTCTTCTCTCGCCAAGAGCACTCGATCCCAAGCCCTAACTCTCCCCGGGAGGCCCTCCACCCTCTCCTATTTAAACACCACCCCTCTCGGCCATGAGAGGTGCCGAAAACAAACCTTAAGGAAACTCCGCCAAAATTGTTCCGTACTCCTCCCCATACACAGAGCACTCGATCCCCAAGGAGATCCCCCCGCCATTTCTTCTCTGCGAGCTCAATTTCGTAGTCGAAATTCCACCCAAAACCGAGACACTTCTCCACAAGTGAGCCAATCCCCAAATCGATTGGTTCTACACCTTCACTGCACCGAGGGAAGGTGTCCACCAAAGAAAGCCCCATCTCCAGAGCCACCTAGGCTTGCTCCAGCCTCCAAGCTTTGTGATCTGGCTTAGTCGAAATCACATCTGGACAATTCACTGCACTGCGAGACTTCATCTCGGAGCTCGTCGGGATCCAATCGAAGGTGCAACAACTCTCGCATCGAAGCCACACTTCTCCGAGCAAAGGTATGAACTAATTCTTCATCCCGAGCTTCCGGAGATTCTCCATTTCAAATGCTTTAATTTCAATGCATGATAACCGTATAGATGTGTTCGTCTCTTCAAGACGAATCCATAGAGCATAAGAACATGAAAATCCATCGAGTATCGAGCGAGATCTTGTGGATTTAGTGTGGACGGCTCTCGAGCGAGGACACTCGGGACGATGAACGGATGCCGTCCATTCAATACACGCGCGGACGGACGGCTCGGATGGCGTCGGACTGTAGAGACGCGTACAAGAACCGCGGGCCCGGAGCGCCGAGTCGATGGCGGCGTCGAACGGGAGCGCGACGCGCGTGCGTTCGGAGATGCCGAGGATGAGTCGGCGCCGCGTGGATAAATAGAAAATTAGGGGTATTTTCTATTTATTTAATTCCCTAAACTTCAAAAATTCATAACTTCGTGTAGAAAAATCGAAAAATAAAATAAAAATACCCTCTCGCTCGCTGAATGTAGGAGAATAATGTGGAAAAGAAATCATTTAATTTCATCAAGTATTTTATTTTTTATAATTTATTTACTATCTCGCATACTTTTAATTCTCCATGCATGTATACAATTCACCATGACATGAGACCATAGGGCTTTTAAGCCTCCGAATTTGGGAACATTCCCCGAATTTTCCAAAGTCAGAGGCCATCCCTATGAAGAGTTATTGATTTTTCAAGTTCATGTTACCGTTTCGAGTATTTTAATTCCAATAAATAAGCATGTTGTGAAATAAATTCTAGGAAAATTCGATGATGTTCCTTACGACTCGGAGAACCCTAGGAAAAATAGGTTTTGAAGTTAGTTCATTTAAAACAACCCTAATCGGCTTAAACACCCAAAATAGGTCTCTAATTAATTAGAGTTAACCATGCATCAAATTGACTTGAAATCAATTCTCCACTGACCTCTAGGATCATAGGAACCCACCATAAAAATTTCGAGGTCAATCGGACTTCAAGTTAGCCCCACTAATCGGGCTGATTAAGCCACTTACTCATTTTAAACTTTAAAAATTCATAACTTTTAAAATATCTTTCAAAAATTCACCAAATTGGTTTTGGAGCCTCTCCGATATTAGGGGAATCTAAGAAAATTAAAATTTCAATTTTCTAAAAAAGTTGATTTTTAATATTATTTTAATATTTTTAATAATTAAAAAATAATAAAAATCACAAAAATAATAAAATTCACCAAAATGTCACATTTTGAATTTTAATCACTTAGGAACAAACCCCACATTTTTCTTAGGTCTATTTAGTGAGATATTAAATTTTAAAGCTCTAGGATAATTTTAAAATTAAAAAAATATATATATTCTAGCTTTTTCATTAAAATAATTATAATAAATCATAGAAAAATCAGAAAATTGCAAAATTTGCTTCTCTGATTTCCTTGATATCAGAGAGATTTTTGAAAAATATAAAATCCATTTTTCAACATTTATTTTATTTTTAAATTAATTAACACTCCAAAACTTAAAATAATTATAATAAAAATAATATAATTCAAAAAATCACCAAAATTGGTCCAAGTGGTCCTCTCGTCATTAGGAATGTCCCCTAATTTTCTTAAGGACAGAAACTTTCCCTTGGTCATGTTATTAAATTTTCCTTGAAAATCTCTATTTTCTACCAAAAATAATTATATAAATAAATTAAATACAGAAAAATCACATTTTCTCCTCTCATGTCTTTATCGACATATGAGTGAAGTCACATAAAAATTTCAAGTTCATTTAAGTTCAATTTAGTGAGTTATGAAATTATTAAGCTTAAAGGGTAAAGTGGTAATTAAAATTTTTAATCCTTAATTAAAACTTTAGGTTTAATAAAAAATTAACAAGTAAAATATTTGATCCTAATCTGATTTGGATGATTTAAATTTAAATAATTAAAGGGTAGAAACCCATTAAACAAGTTTAAAATGATTAAACCTTAATTAAATAATTGATTAAATTTGGAAGAATAATAAAATCGAATTATTAAAATAGGGATATTATTAGGAGGAGATTTATTCTTTAATTTAAAAATCCCTAAATTAATCATCTCATTAATATTCAATTCTTAATTAAAATGATAACTCAAATTCAAAATATTAAAAGACTTAATCATTAAACTAAAATTAAATTATTAAACTCTTTTAAAAATTTCAATTAAAATTAAAAATAAAATTAAATTAAAAATTAAATTAAATTAAGTAAATTAAATTAAATTAAATTAAATTAAAATTAAAAGTTAGAATTAAATTAAATTAAATTAAAGATTAAATTAAATTAAATTAAATAAACAAATTAAATTAAATTAAATAACTTAAATCAAATTAAATTAAATCAAATTAAATTAAACTAAATTAAATCAAATTAAATGAATTAAATTAAATTAAATTAAATTAAATTAAATTAAATTAAATCAAATTAAATCAAATTAAATTAAAACTAAATTAAATTAAATTAATTTAATGTAACATCAAATCAAACTAAATTGAATTAAATCTAAATTAAATTAAAACTCAATTAAATTAAATTAAATTAAATTAAGTTGAATTAAATATAACATCACCAAAGACATAAAGAATTCAAAATAAATCTAAAATAACTTGAACACTATTCCAAATTTAAACCCATTAATGGAAATTAAACTAAATCACAAATCATTTGAACACCAATTTACCCTCAAAAGCTTTAGTTATTATAACTCCTAAACGTAACATTAAATGAAATGTTACTTCACTTATGTGATATTCAAATGTCCTAGTTCACCGAGTAAGATAACAACAAAACTCGAATTCTCGACGATTAATTCATTTGTATAATTAAACCCATTTCGACTTAAAACAATTCTAGCAATATCGAAAAGATGTTTAAGATTCTTCTTAAACACTTTCTCAATATGATAGGATGTTTATAAGAACAATCGAATTTAATTGTTCTTCGATGAAGAAAATCGTCTTCAAACCAAAACACAAGGAACCTAGACGTCATAGAAATGACTAGCCATAGGATTAGGAATTTGGTAGAAACCATAACCCTTCCCTTAATCTTTACCTAGGAACTCGCTTAAATATTCTAAATTGTGTTTTAAGTGCAGCTTGGGATGACTGGAAGACCCTCCAGGTACGCTTTTATTTTATCGCAATTTACTTTCTGCAATTTACATTATTGCAATTTCATTTAATCGCATCGCACTTACTTTTCTCGCATGATAAACAACTGTCGCATGAAAACTCACACCTTTAGGATAGACCCCTAAAACTCGAAACCAAAACTAAGTTAAAAGTCATCGCAAGATAAAATTCACCGCTACAACATTTCAAAATATAAAACAACTCAAAATTTAATCACAAACGTAACACAAAACTACAATTACAACTAAATTAAAACGTCTTGTCGGATGATCGGGAATACCTCTGATGATGTAACCTACGTGTTGCTAACGGGATTTCCCACTGTCTAAATGAAAGTGTGGAACTCATTCAAGCTGAGTTTAGCAAATTCATCCGGACTAAGTGAATCCGATAAAAATAATGATGCCGAAGGATGGAACCGCGGGATCTTAACCGTGTCGTTATAATCAACTTTAAGATTTGTTTTAATTAAAACACAAAAACACTTGGAAATTAAGACTTCTCTAAACCAAAACACTTTTCTCATCCCCCGATTTATGACTTCTAAAACTAAACCCTCGCAACAACAAGGAGCTCTGAGCATGGTGGGCAAGACGGCCATCGTCATCGCAGAAACCCGAGTCTACTTCACAGAAACTTTCCTAGAATTAAATAACAAAGCCATAGGACTTCGAGGTAGTTCGCCTAGTGCAACATAAATCCTCAACCTCTTCGTTAGCACTTCGCATCGCAAATTAAGCCCTAACCGATCTTAGGATTCCGAGGTAGTCGTCCGATACGACAATAAACCCTCACATCTTCGAGGCTATTTGTTTGATTTTATCATACAAATATAAGCCCTAATTAATTAAAATCGGCAAGATCAAAACATTTAAATAAATATTAGGACTTTCCTAAACTCAAGCCAAACAATAGGATAGTCGGAAATTACCGAAGTTCGCTTCGAATCCGTGATTTCTCCTACTTTTCTTCCTTTCGATTCCCAAAACAAAATGTTCCAAACTTCGATCCATTCCCCGTTGAAATTCCAAAATTCAATCCTCGAAAACTTAAACTTCGAAATTCTCGAGAGCGTAATTATCGATTATTATCGAGAGTTTTCTTAGGTGATTCCCGTCACTTAAGATGTAATTAACTATGTGGCTTGCCCTTATAGGAATTTTAAAGAACCTGTGTAATATAAACCCCGTTTAATGCTTTCATATTAAGCAGGGAATTTGTCGCTTATAAAATTGGTTCGCAGTACCAAACGGATGTCACAAATCTTCTAGTTTATTTAATCGAGCCCCACCGTCAAGCAGCGTGTCTCATCCTTAGTGATAGATACACGGCTTGTGGTGCGCGCTCGTTTATATAAACTATTTGGGATGTGAGATCAGCTTAATCTCATATCTTAAAACCTTCAAATTTAAAATTATTTTCAAAATCAAATACTACTTTTCAAAATTATTTATTTAAATTAAATTAAAAATTCGCCGACAATTTCGTTAAGGCGACCCCTTTTCAAAAAAAAAAAAAAAAAAAAAAAAAACACACACACAACCTAAAACATGCCGACAGCGAAGAAACAAATTTAGTTCTTAACTGGGAAAAATGTCAATTCATGGTCACAGAAGGCATTGTACTTGGTCACAAATTATCACAAAAAGGATGGAAGTAGATCAAGCAAAAGTGAAATTTGTCGTCAAGTGCAACCACCTACTATCTATATCGATGTGAGAAGTTTTCAGCATCAATGCCGGATTTTATGAAGATATATAAAGGATTTTTCTAAAATTACTAAACCTCTTTATCATTTATTAGAAAAAGATGCAAAATTTGAATTTAATAAAGAATGTATTAATGTTTTTAATATTTTAAAAGAAAAATTAATAACATACCTATCATTGTTGCACCTCGACTCGGAATAAATCTTTTGAATTAATGCGTGATGCAAGTGATTTTACAATTGGAGCTGTATTAGGACAAAAATATGAGAAAGTTTTCAAAGTTGTATATTATGCTAGTAAAACTCCTCACCGAAACACAAAGAAATTATACTACCATCGAGAATGAGCTTCTAGCTACAAGTATATTCCTTTCGATAAATTTAGACCTTATCTTCTTGGTACTAAATGCATAGTTCATACCGATCATTACGCTTTTAAATATCTATTATCTAAGAAGGAATCTAAACCTAGACTTATAAGATGGGTTTTACTTCTACAAGAATTTGATTTTCAAATAGTAGATGTAAAAGAATCTAAAACCAAATTGCTGATCATTTGTCTAAAATTAAAAATGATATTATTTCGGAAGAAAATATAAATGAGAAATTTCCTGAAGAATTTTTATATGTTATTCAAGAATATAAAACACATTGGTATGCTGATATTGCTAATTATTTAGTTAGCAATATTTTGCCTTATGACTTGGATAACAAATTTATTTTAAATATGATGATAAATCTTATATCTGGGGAGAACCTCATTTATTTAAAATTAGAAAAGATTCTATGATTCGAAGATGTGTACCTTATGAAGAAACTTTTGCTATTATTCAAAAATGTCATGATTCCGATTTTGGAGGACACTTTGGCATAGATAAAACTGCATTTAAAATTTTAAATTCTAGATTTTATTGGCCTACCTTATTTAATGATGTGAGACATTATGTGAAAATATGTGATCGATGTTAAAGGATGGGAAATATATCTAGGAAGAATAAAATGCCTTTAAACTATATATTGGAAGTTGAAATATTTGATATATGGGGTTTAGACTTTATGGGACCATTTATTCCATCATTTGGAAAAATTTATATTTTATTAGCAGTTGATTATGTTTCAAAGTGGATCAAGCTATTGCTTTACCAAACTGTGATTCCAAAAGTGTTTCTAAATTTTTAAAGAAAATGATATTTTCAAGATTTGGAATGCCTAAGGTAATTATCACGGATGGTGGAAGTCATTTTAGGAATGTAAGAATTCAATCATTACTACAAAAATTTGGAATCAAGCATAGAATAGCAACTGCTTATCACCCACAAACAAGTGGAATGGCTGAAGTATCAAACAGAGAAATTAAAAGAATTCTAGAGAAGACTGTTAATCTTAAAAGAACTAATTGGGTTGATAGACTTGATTCTGCATTATAGGCTTATAGAACAGCTTATAAGACACCTATCGGAATGTCACCTTACCGGTTAATTTATGGTAAACATTGTCACTTACCTATAGAACTTGAGCATAAAGTTTATTGGGCGATAAAGGAGTTTAATTTTAATTTGAATAAAGCAGGAGAAAAGCGATTGTTGCAATTAAATGAGATGGAAGAAATAAGAAATGAAGCTTATGAAAATGCGAGGATTTATAAAAAGATAATGAAGATGTTACATGACAAGAAAATTTCAGGAAAATTTTTTGAACCTGGACAAGAAGTATTACTGTTTAATTCTCGTTTAAAACTTTTTCCTGGAAAATTAAGATCTAAATGGATTGGACCCTATATAGTTGAGAAAGTATACCATTATGGAGCTGTGGATATTAAAGATCCCAAAACAGGAAAAATTTTTAAAGTAAATGGATTAAGATTTATAAAGAGGCTTATAAATTGAGTCAACCTGATTTAAGATTTACTTAAGTCGGGCTGACGACGTTAAACCAAGCGCTTTGTGGGAGGCAACCCATATTTTTCTTTTGTTTTGAGTGTTTTTGTGTTTTAATGTAAGGTTATGCCTTGATCTTGATTAATTTTATATTACTTTATAAAAAATTGATGCTTATAAGTCATTATTAACTTAGGCTGAAAATTATTTTAAAGTACGTAAATTTAAAAATTTGATCACTCTATTTTGAATATGAGTAAAAAGGAGATCAAGTTAACCTTCATTATGTTTGCTTACGATGTGAGTTGTTGAGTCTAAATTACTCTTACCAGTATAGTATACCTATCTTGGAGAACGAAATTTTAAAATTTGACGATTAGGCGAAACGGAGTTGAACATAGTTCCGGCGCCTAAGCGCCATGGTTACTGGGACGTGCAAAAACTGAAATTTTCAATTTTCACATGATTTTTCCTTATAAATCAACCTATTCTCTTCCCTAACCATCAAAGTAATCAGAATTACGTCCCTTGCACTTCATTCTTGAGAGATTTGAGAGAATTTTGA
>JAKZJZ010000414.1:0-50073 GCA_022702705.1 Papilionanthe hookeriana x Papilionanthe teres
TCCCTTAGTTTTACCTAGGAACTTGCTTTAAATGCTTAAGTATTCTAAATTGTGTTTAAGTGCATCTTGGGATGACGGGAAGACCCTCCAGGTACACTTTTATTTTATTGCAATTTACTTTATTACAATTTACTTAATTGCAAATGCACTATACTTTTCTTGCATGATAAACAACTGTTGCATGAAAACCCACACCTTTAGGATAGTCCCTAAAATTGAAACCAAAAATAAATTAAAAAGTCATTACAAGATAAAATTCACCGCCACAACATTTCAAAATATAAAACAACTCAAAATTTTATCACAAACAGAACAACAAAACTACAATTACAACTAAATTAAAACGTCTTGTCGGATGATCGGGAATACCTCGGATGATGTAACCTACGTGTTGCTAACGGGATTTCCCACGGTCTAAATGAAAGTGTGGAACTCATTTAGTTGAGTTTAGCAAATTCATCTGGACTAAGTGAATCCGATAAAAATAACGATGCCGGAAGGATGGAACCGTGGCATCTTAACCGATGTTGTTATAATCAACTTTAAGATTTATTTTAATTAAAACATAAAAACACTTGGAAACTAAGACCTTCTCTAAACCATAACACTTCTCTCATCTCCAGATTTATGACTTCTAAAACTAAACCTCTGCAACAACAACAAGGAACTCGGAGCATGGTGGGCAAGTACGGCCATCGTCATCACAGAAACTCGAGTCTACTTCAACGAAACTTTCTTAGAATTAAATAATCAAGCCATAGGACTTCAAGGTAGTTTGCCTAGTGCAACATAAATCCTCAACTCTTCTTTAGGCATTTGCATTGCAAATTAAGCCCTAACCGGTCTTAGGATTCCAAGGTAGTCGTCCGATACGACATAAACCCTCACATCTTCAAGGCTATTTGTGTGATCACATCATACGAACATAAGTCCTAATTAATTAAAATTGGCAAGATCAAAACATTAAATAAACATTAGGGCATTCCTAAATTCAAGCCAAACAATAGGATAGTCGGGAAATTACCGAAGTTCGCTTCGAATCCGTGATTTCTCCTACCTTTCTTCCTTCGAATTCCCAAAATAAAATGTTCCAAATTTGATCCATTCCCTATCGAAATTCCAAAATTCAATCCCTCGAAAACTTAAACTTTGAAATTCTTGAGAGCTGAACTACCGATTATTATCGAGAGTTTTCTTAGGTGATTCCCGTCACTTAAGATGTAATTAACTATGGGGCTTGCCCTTATAGGGAATTTTAAGAACCTGTGTAATATAAACCCTGCTTAATTCATTTATATTAAGCAGGGGAACTTGTCGGCTTATAAAATTGGTTTCGCAGACCAAATGGATGTCACAAACCTTCTAGTTTATTTAATCGAGCCCCACCATCAAACAGTGTGCCTATTCTTCGGAATGGACACACGGTTTGTGGTGCGGTGCTCATTTATATAAACTATTTGGGATGTGAGATCGGTTTGATTTCATATCTTAAAACTTTTAAACTTAAAATTACTTTCAAAATCAAATGTTATCTTTTAAACTATATATATATATATATTTAAATTAAATTAAAAATTCGCCGACAATTTCTGGCGACTCCGCTGGGAAAAATTCCTCTCTCCATTTTTAATCAGATAGTTATGTCGGCATATTTTTAGGTTGTGTGTTATATTTTGGAAAGGGGGTCACCTACAGAAATTGTCGGCGAATTTTTAATTTAATTTAAGTAAATAATTTGAAAAGTAATATTTGATTTTGAAAATAATTTTAAATTTGAAAATTTTAAGATATAAAATCAAACTGATCTCACATCCCGAATAGTTTATATAAACGAGCACCGCACCACAAACTGTGTATCTATCCCGAAGAATAGACACACTCGCTCGATAATGGGGCTCGATTAAATAAACTAGAAAGGTTTGTGACATCCGTTTGGTCCGCGAACCAATTTTATAAGCCGACAAGTTCCCCCGCTTAATATGAAAACGTTAAACAGTGGTTTATATTACTTGGGTTCTTAAAATTCCCTATAAGGGCAAGCCCCTATAGTTAATTACATCTTAAGTGACGGGAATCACCTAAGAAAACTCTCGATAATAATCAGTAGTTCTGCTCTCAAGAATTTCAAAGTTTAAGTTTTCAAGGGATTGAATTTTGGAATTTCAATAGGGAATGGATCAAATTTGGAACATTTTTATTTTGGGAATTCAAAGGAAGAAAGATAAGAGAAATCACAGATCCGAAGCGAACTTCGGTAATTTCCCGACTATCCTATTTGTTTGGCTTGGATTTAGGAAAGTCCTAATGTTTATTTAATGTTTTGATCTTGCCAATTTTAATTAATTAGGACTTATATTTGTATGATAAAATCATATAAATAACTCTCGAAGATGTGAGGGTTTATGTCGTACCGAACGATCACCTCGAGTCCTAAGACCAGTTAGGGCTTAATTTACATGACATGATCATGCAAATGCCTAACGAAGAGTCGAGGATTTATGTTGCACTGTGCAAACTACCTCGAAGTCCTATGGCTTGGTTATTTAATTCTAAGAAAGTTTTTGCCGAAGTAGACTCGTGTTTTGCTGACGACGATGGCCGTGCTGCCCACCATGCTCCGAGCTCCTTGTTGTCGCAGAGGTTTAGTTTTAGAAGTCATAAATCAGGAGATGAGAGAAGTGTTCTGGTTTAGAGAAGGTCTTAATTTCCAAGTATTTTTTATGTTTTAATTAAAACAAATCTTAAAGTTGATTATAACAACACCGGTTAAGATCCCACGGTTCCATCCTTCCAAGCATCGTTATTTTTATCGGATTCACTTAGCCCGTATGAATTTGCTAAACTCAACCGAATGAGTTCCACACTTTCATTTAGACCGTGGGAAATCCCGTTAAGAACACGTAGGTTACATCATCCGAGGTATTCCCGATCATCCAACAAGACGTTTTAATTTAGTTGTAGTTGTAGTTTTGTTGTTGCGTTTGTGATTAAATTTTCGAGTTGTTTTATATTTTGAAATATCGTGGCGATGAAGTTTTATCTTGTAATGACTTTTAATTTAGTTTTGGTTTCAGCTTTAGGGACTACCCTAAAGGTTTTGGTTTTCATGCAACAGTTGTTTATCATGCAAGAAAGGTAAGTGCAATGCGATTAAATAAATTGCAATAAGGCAAATTGCAATAAAATAAAAGCGTACTCTGAGGGTCTTCCCGTCATCCCAAGCCGCACTTAAAACACAATTAGAATATTTAAGCATTTAAAGCAAGTTCCTAGGTAAAGCTAAGGAAAGGGTTATGGTTTTCTACCAAGTTCCTAATCCTATAGCTAGTCACCTCCTATGACGTCTAGTGTTCTCGTATTTTAGTTTGAGGACGATTTTCTTCATCAAAGAACAATTAAGTTCAATTGTTCTTATAAATATCCTATCATATCGAGGAAGTGCTTAAGACAAATCTTAAACATCTTTTCAATATTTCTAGGATTATTTTAAGTCCAAGAGAATTTAATTATACAAATGAATTAATCGTCCAGGAGTTCAAGTTTTGTTATCTCGCTCAGATGAACTAGACATTCGAATATCCTATGAATGAAGTAACACTTCACTTAACGCTCCGTTTAGGAGTTATGATAACAAGAGCTTTCGAGGGCAAATCGATGTTCAAGTGATTTATGATTTAATTTAATTTCAATTAATGGGTTTAAGTTCGAATAGTGTTCAAGTTGTTTTAGATTTATTTTCGAATTCTTTATGTCTTAGGTGATGTTATTTTTAATTCAATTTAATTTAATTTAATTTTAGTTTAGTTTAATTTAGTTTAATTTTAATTTTAATTTAATTTATTTAATTTACTTTAATTTTAATTTTAACTTCGTTTTATTTTTTATTTAATTTAATTTAATTTAATTTAATTTAATTTAATTTAATTTAATATGATTTAATTTAATTTAATAATTTAATATGTTTTAATTTAATTTAATTTAATTTAATGTGATTTAATTTAATTTAATTTAATTTAATTTAATTCCATTTAATTTAATTTAATTTGATTTAATTTGATTTAATTTGATTTAATTTAATATGTTTTAATTTAATTTTATTTAATTTAATTTAACTTAATTTTAATTTAAATTTCAATTTAATTTTATTTTTAATTTTAATTTAATATTTTATTTTTTATGTTTTAAAGATGATTTAATTTTAATTGTTAAAGTATTAATTTAGTTGAAATTTTAAAAGGATTTAATTTAAATAATTTAACTTTAATTTAATTTAATGATTAAGTCTTTTAGCATTTTAAATTTTAAATTTGGATTATCATTTTAATTAGGAATTAAATATTATTGAGGTGATTAATTTAGGGATTCTTAAATTAAAGAACAAATCTCTTTCTAATAATATCCCTATTTTAATAATTCCAATTTTTTCATTATTCTTCTAAATTTAATTAATTACTTAATTAAGGTTTATCTTAATTATTTTCAAATTATTTAGTAGGTTTCTACCCTTTAATTATTTAAATTTCAATCATCCAAATCAGGTTAAGATCAAATATTTTACTTTTTCATCTTATTAAACCTAAAGTTTTAATTAAGGGTTAAAATTTTAATTACCATTTTGCCCTTCAAGCTTAATAATTTCATAACTCACTAAATTGAGCTTAAATGAATTTGAAATTTTTATGTGACTTCACTCGTATGTCAGTCAAGACATTAGAGGAGAAAATGTGATTTTTCTATATTTAATTTATTTATGTAATTATTTTTGGTGGAAAATAGGGATTTCCAATGAAAATTTAATAATATGACCAAGGGAAAGTTTCTGTCCTTAAGAAAATTATGAGACATTCCTAATGACCAGAGGACCACTTGGACCAATTTTGGTGATCTATTGAATTATATTCTTTTTATTATAATTATTTTGAGTTTTGGAGTGTTAATTAATTTAAAAATAAAATAAAGGTTGAAAAATGAATTTTATATTTTTCAAAAATCTCTCTGATATCAAGGAAATCATAGAACCAATTTTTACAATTTTTTTATTTTTCTTTGATTTATTATAATTATTTTAGTGGAAATGCTAGAAAATACATTTTTAAAATTTTAAAATTACCCTAGGGCTTTAAAATTTAATATCTCATCATAGAGACTTAAGAAAAATATGGGGTTTTTTCCTAAGTGATTAAAATTCAAAATGTGACATTTTGGTGAATTTTATTATTTTTGTGATTTTTATTATTTTTTAATTATTAAAAATATTAAAATAATGAAAAAATCAACTTTTTTAGAAAATTTCATTTTTTTAATTTTCTTAAATTCCCCTGATATCAGAGAGGCTCCAAAACCAATTTGGTGAATTTTTGAAAAGTATTTTGAAAGTTATGAATTTTTTAAGTTTAATTTTGGCTAAATGGCTTAATCAACCCATTCGATAGGGCTGACCAAGTCCAATCGACTTCAAACTTTTATGGTGGGTTCCTCTGATCCTAAAGGTCAGTGGAGAATTGATTTCAAGTCAATTTGATGTATGATTAGCTCTAATTAATTAAAGCTCCATTTTGGGTGTTTAAGCCATTAGTGGTTACTACAAGTGAATTAACTCAAAACCTATTTTTCCTAGGGTCCTCCGGTCATAATAAACATCACCAAATTTTCCTAGAATTTATTTCACAACATGCTAATTATTGGAATTAAAATACTCGAATAGTACCCTAGAATTGAAAAATCAATAACTCTTCATAGGATGGCCTCGACTTTGGAAAATTCAGTGAATGTTCCCAAATTCAGAGGCTTCAAAAGCCCTATGGTCTCATGCCATGGTGAATTGTATACATGCATGGAGAATTGAAAATGTGCAGAGAGTAAATAAATTATTAAAAATCAAATACTCAATAAAATTAAATGATTTCTTTTCCACATTATTCTCCTCTGTTCACCGAGCGAGAGGGTATTTTTATTTTATTTTTCCGATTTTCCTACACAAAGTTATGCATTTTCGAAGTTTAGGAATTAAATAAATAGAAAATAAACTTAATTTCCTACTTATCCACGCCGCGCCGCCTCAACCTAGACATCTCCGAAGCTCCACGCGTCGTCTTCTAATTTGGCACCACCATCCGACTCAGCGCTCCAGGACCCCGCGATTCATGTTCCATTGCTCCGTCCGGCGAGATCCTGGCCGTCCGCTCGATACACGCGCAATCCGACGGCTCCTGGTCATCGTCTACGACTGGTGTGAACCCGTGACCGTCAACCTTCTAACCCTAATTTCTCACTCGATTCTCAACGGATTTTTGTGTTCTTATGCTCTATGGATTCGTCTCGAAGAGACGAACACATCCATACGCGTAAACATGTATCGAAATCGACTCAAATTAAATGGAGAATCTCTCGTAAGCTCGTGAAGAAGAGTGAGTCCATACCTTTGCTCGCAGAAGTGAAGCTTCGATCCGAGAGTTGTGTCACCTTCGATTGGGTCCAAGCAAGCTCCGGATGAAGTCCCTCGGGCTCCGTGAATCGTCTAGTAAGATTTCGACCAAGCCCGATCACAAAGCTTGGAGGCCGGAAGCAATGGCCGGCCTCGGTGAGGGGGCTTTTGCCGGTAAACTTCTTCTCTTGTCCGGTGAAGGTGTAGGACCAATCAATTCGAGGATTGGTCCACCGTGAAGAAGTGTCCCGGTTTTTATGTCGGAATTCGAACTCAAAATCGAGCTCACCTGGAGGGAATCTGGCCGGAATCCAGTGGGAATCAAATGCTCTATGTGTGGAGAGTGGTCCGGAATGATTTTGGCAGCAGTTTCCTTAAGGTTGGTTCAAGCATCTCTTCCATGGCCGAGAGAGGTGGTGTTTAAATCAGAGAGGCCGGAGGGCCTCCTGTGGGGAGTTAGGATCGGGATCACCGCTTCTGGCAAGGGAAGAACAACCGCAATGGCCACTGGCATGGGGCAACTCAAGCAAGGGAGAATTTCAATGTTCGGCTCACATGTGAGCTCTCGGCTGTGGTGTTTTCCGCGTGATCCGTGCGGCCGGCCGTAGCAGTATGGGTCACCCTCGTGTTCAGTGGGTCGTGGCTCGAGGTTTGTGCAGTCAATCGAGCTTTGCCATGTGTCAAAGGCTCGGATTAAAATGGCATGTGGGAAGGCCAATTTTGGCTTGATTTGGGTCAACCCATCCTTTTGGGCTTGGTTCACCCTTCAAGGTGGCTTTGGTTGTTGTGGGGAGTCAAAGGAATCACTCGGTTTGGCATGGAGAAGTCCTTATCCAAATATATTCGGATTAAATTGGGTTAAGGTGAAACATGCTTAAGGTTAATGACTTTTAGGAGGTGCTTAAAGGACCTCCTCCTTTTGCCATTTAAGGAGGGTTGACAACTTAGAGATCCTCATGGCTTGCCAATGGCTTGCATGTGGCTTCATGGCTCCATGTGGCTTGGGAAAAGATTGAGTCAATTTCATAAAAAGGGATTTTGTGGATTTTGGCATTTTGATGGAAATTTTTATGGGGCTTGATTTGGAATTGTTTAATTGATAAATTAGGACTTTAGGAATGATTTTAAATTGAATGTGTGATGAACGAAAGTGTCATGTGGGCTTTAGATTGATTTGGGCTTTTGAATTCGATGGAAGTCGGCTTTTAGGAAGGTTTAAGGGAGTGGGCCTTTAGGTTTAAGAATGAATTCATGGATGGGAATTTTGTAGAATTTTGGGCCAAATAATTGTTGGGTTTGGTTTAGGGATATGTCATGAGTGGTTTGAAACAAACTTGAGGTGGTTTGGGTTTGATTTGGGTCGGATTCGGGTCTCCTGGTAAATGGGCCAATGTAGGTCAAATTGGGCTAACTCGGGCCAATGTTGGGCTAGAGTTGAAATTGATGTAAAATTAATGTTGGGAAATGTTTATGGGAATGTTTCAAAGAGGTTTTGGCTTTGGTTGGGTTTTGATTTTGGGGTTCGGGCTTATTCGGGTTAGGTTCGAGTTTAGGTCAAAATTGGGTCTTTTAGCTTTGGGTCGAATTTCGAGTGGGGTTTGGGTCTAAATTTTGGGCAAATCATGTTAGCGTTTTGTTTGTGGGGATGTTAGGGAAGGTTTAGAAAATATTTGGGGTTAATTGGAGTTGAATCGGGTGAGTTCGAGCTAAGTTCTGGGTCATGGGTCCAAGTCGGGCTTTAAGGTCAAAAGTGAAATTGGATTCAAATGTCAATCAAATTGGGCTTCGAATTTAGTCTAGATTGGTTTTGGGGATGTTTAATTGAAGTTTAGAATTGAATTGGACCAGAATTTGGGTCAATTGGGTAGGTTTGGTTTGACATCGGGTTCACTTTCGGGTTAAAATGGGTCAAATTGGGGATTTTAACAAAAGTGGGGTAAATTGAAAAAATTGGCCCATGGTGTAGTTGGACAAAATGAAATTGGGAATATTTGGGATTTGCTGGAATTTTCTGGGAATTTTCTGAATTTTTGGATTTTTGGTTAAGAGGGGCATTTTGGGTATTTGGAGGGTATTGGGAGTTATTTTTGGAATTTTTCGTATTTTTTGCTATGAATGATCAATTTGAGTGATGTGGGAATGTTTGGGATTGGTTTTGAGGAATTTGGGTGATTTTGGAGAATTTTGAAAAATTTGGGTAATTTCAAGGTTTTGTGCAGGTAAGCGTGTGTAGGGTCCCCGGGTCAAAAATTAAAAATTTGGAAAATTGAAGATCGAGTAAATGTAAGTGGAATGAAATCATTTTGGTTGAGCCATGAAGCCATGTTAAGCCTATATGAGCCATGAGAGGACTCATTTGAGGCATTCACTATGTTGTTCCTAACCCTCTAGCCAAGGGCTTAGGGTTAAGGACCATCCATGCGAATCACCTTCATGAGTCGGAGGTCAAGTTGGGTATGGGTGTGGATTTTAGGAGGTGTGTGAAAGTGTAGTGTATAAGTGTAGTGTGAGTGTAATTCAGCCCTTTCACTGCACTGTGCCACCTGTGAGCGGCCTCAAGGCCAAAGAGTCTTATAGGAACTCATCCTTTAAACTTCCACATTTGATTTCAACCCTCTAGGTGACTAGGGGTCTACAATCAAGTTTGTGGAGTTTGTTGGGAGTTAAGAAGTGGTTTGAATTTCTATGTGGTGGGTCCCAATTCTAATCCTCTAGGATAGTCAAAGGAAAAGCCTAAGGCTAGATCCTAAGTACTAAAAAGAAGAAGAGAAGACCTCATCAAAAATGAGGTCAACAAATGGACCCCCAATGTGTGTGGTGTGCTAACCAAGCACACCGCGCGTATCGGCGTTGACCGAAGCGATCAACAAAACCAACACAAAAGTCCAAGTGACAAACTTAGGACCGAAGTAAGAGTTTCCGCCTGGGGAGTGTCAAGTATATCTCTGAGACTGGAGATTCCTGAACTCTCGCTGGGGAAAGGAAAAGGAGGTGAATCCCAAATCACATGATCTGGGGGAATTTCGACTTAGATTTCATTTTGTTTTAGTTTAAGTTTTGATGTGTAAGTTCAGATTTTGGTTCGAGTTTCAATTTAGATTGAAGTTTTGTTAAAATTAATTTGAAAGGATTCGAACTCGAAATGAAAATCGAAATTTTCGTGGTTTTAGATGTAACATCTTCAACCTCAAAAGAAAATTGCATTGATTGGATTGAACCATTACAATGAGGTAAGAACTCAGAGCAATGCGGTATTGGATGTAAAATCCTTAATCTCAAGTGTTTGATTTTGATGTATTTCATTGCGATAGGGGAAGAACCTAAAGCAATGCAGTCTCGGATGTAAAATCATCAACCTCAAAAGTTTGATTTTGATGTATTTCATTGAGATAGGGAAAGAACCTAAAGCAATGCAGTCTCGGATGTAAAATCCTCAACCCCAAAAGTTTGATTTTGATGTATTTCATTGCGATAGGGAAAGAACCTAAAGCAATGCAGTCTCTGATGTAAAATCCTCAACCCCAAAAGTTTGATTTCGATGTATTTCATTGCGATAGGAAAGAACCTAAAGCAATGCAGCTCTCGGATGTAAAATCCTCAACCCCAAAAGTTTGATTTTGATGTATTTCATTGCGATAGGGAAAGAACCTAAAGCAATGCAATTCGGATGTAAAATCCTCAACCCCAAAAGTTCGATTTTGATGTATTTCATTGCGATAGGGAAAGAATCCTAAAGCAATGCAGTCTCGGATGTAAAATCCTCAACCCCAAAAGTTTGATTTTGACGTATTTCATTGCGATAGGGAAAGAACCTAAAGCAATGCAGTCTCGGATGTAAAATCCTCAACCCCAAAAATTTGATTTTGACGTATTTCATTGCGATAGGAAAGAACCTAAAGCAATGCGACCTTGATGTAAAATCCTCAACCCCAAAAGTTTGATTTCGACGTATTTCATTGCGATAGGAAAGAACCTAAGCAATGCAGCCTCGATGTAAAATCCTCAACCCCAAGAATTTGATTTTGATGTATTTCATTGCGATAGGAAAGAACCTAAAGCAATGCAGTCTCGGATGTAAAATCCTCAACCCCAAGAATTTGATTTTGATGTATTTCATTGCGATAGGGAAAGAACCTAAAGCAATGCAGTCTCGGATGTAAAATCCTCAACCCCAAGAATTCGATTTTGATGTAATTGATTTGCAAAGATTTGTAGTGTTGATTTGAAAAGTGTGGAATTTTGGTGTTTCGAGAATTTCATGAAAGTTGTAAAAGATTTTCGTGGAAAGAAACAGATTAGAGAGAATATGTAGATGCTACATATCCCATTCAAAAGAGTTGATCGAAAGTCGCTAGTTCGGATTGGATACAATTCCTCGCCACTCGATCCGAATCGAAAACCTCGCGGCTCCATGTCAATGGAATCGACCGCTTCTATCCCGTACAAAAGAGAGAGTAGAACTGATTGGATTTCGGATTTGGAAGGTCGAGTTTGAATTTGATCGAGATTTGATTTGAGATCTGGAAGGTTGAATTTGAAATTTTGATTTAAAATTTGTGTTCATTTTGTTTATTCTTTAACGATTTATCGTTCATTTAATGATCATATGAATTTGGAGTTCATCATTTTTTTTTAGATTTTTAAGGAAAGTTTTCTTTTATTCTTTTTGTTTCTTTTCTGTTCTTTGTTCGAAGTTCATTTAACTTTAATGGCGTTTCCCAACTAACTCGCATAAAAGAGGTGAAGGCCAAAAATGTGACATGGTCACTTTCATTCCAATCATGTCAAGATACATCATACAACTCGATCCGGAATACATCTCATACAATCCATGTAGACTCAAAATGGACTATGTATGATCTTTGTCGATCCATCCGAAAAGGTATCCGTCAAAAATCCATGTCCGAATAAGTGAGGTACATGGTCAATAACATCACCTTCCAAGCCATCCTCGGCAAGGATGCCGTATGGATGTACGTCGGAGGTGTGATATTTTCCATGTAACTCACAACTCGTAAGTGCCGAGGCTCTCTAACTCCGGTCCTGGCCGGAAGTGGTAAGGTGCTTTCTTGTCATCCATCCTTCTGAAGGTAACTGAGATCCGCTTCATTGGTACTCCCGGTATGCAATGTTTAGCGACATCTGCGCCGTTGCCCTTTAGTATCATGACGGAACCTACCTGTAATGGTATCTTTACCGGCCCACGGAACTCACCCGGGCCTCGCTATCCGGAGGTCGATCCAAACATGATATTACACTCGTTCGTAAAAGAAACTGTGCGTAAAGGTCCGACAAAGTCGTGGTGATCTATGTTCGGGTATGCAATCACCCTTCTTGTAAATGTTAATGATGCAACTCGTCGGGTATGCAATCCGCCGGCGCATCCTCCATGTTATCATTCTTTTTACCATCCTTTTCGATGACTAATGGCATCGGATCCACTCCGGCCATGACGGAGTATCCCCGTGGGTTTCCCTTCCCGTCTTCTCGCGAAGTTGTAGCAAAGATCCACATTATATCAGTAATTCTTCCTTTCCCCGGCATCCACCTCCGGGTTCCGAGTAAGTGTTTTCTCTAGCGGCCCGCTCGACCCATTCTTTTCAAATCCCGGATGCATCCACGATTTGTTGTTGTTCGTATTCCGAGAACACGTTCGTATGTAGCTCGAGGCCTTCTAAGATATCGATCCTCCCGCCTCCGATTCTCTCGAAGTATTCAAAAGTTTGCTTCTCGACATTCCGCATTCTCTCTAGCTCGTATTCCGGAATAATCTACAAATGGCGAGGCCCGGTGACGCATCGTGGGATATATGGCTCAATCCCTTCGCGTTCTCCCCGCATACCTCGCTCCTCGGGATGGTCTCCATCGGGACATCCTCCGGGTTGCTTCCGCAACAAGGTTATGCATTACCGGTGGCTTTATCCGGTGGCGTGGTAGCATTCCTTCTTCTCGATCTTCTCGAGGTTTCCCCGATCTCTTCGTTATCCCTGAGCCGGCCTCCTTTCTTCGTGTTCCCGGCGAACCGCATGCTTCGAAGTATATGCACCGGCAGCAAGAACCGCCTCGTCGCGCCGGTCCGCCGCTAGTTTAGTTAACATCTTGCGGATACGGCGATTTTTATTTCTTCGCCGAGTTGTCGTGAGAGTAGCTCTTCGTACTTCCCGACTTTCGCGGGCGCGGCGCCGACAAGCTCGCCCTCCGCCGTAGCGACTACGTACTCGATTTTCTTGTCTTCTTCAGTTGTTTGTTTTCCTTTTCGTCGCCGGATCGGAGGCTCGGGCCACCCACTTTCATTATCGTCCTGATCGGGCAGTTCCTCTCGCCAATCGGGGACCCGACTCACCTTCCTCGTATCGTGCAGCCCGCCGGTGCGAAGTCCGATTCAATCTCTATTATCGCTCCATCTTTCACCTCTTTTCGTCGAGTGCAAGGCTTACGCCATTTCTAAAGTTCAGGACCAACCGCCCGTTCGGCATTTCCCTGTGAAAAGACAAGGAAAAGGATCAGGGGCTGTACTAAGAACAAGAACATTAAGAAAATGTTTATTAAAGATAGAGTTTTCTCTTCTTTTTTTTATTATTTTTGTATTTTTAAATTCAACAGGAATGAAGTGGGAAAAGATCAGGAAAGAGATTTTGATATAGAAGAGAAAACAAGGAAAACTTTATTATCATGATTTTATTTATTTTAGCACATTTTTTATTATTTTTGGGTTCGGACCCAAATATAAGTAATTACTTCACCCGTGCTTCTAGTGGATGAAAAATTCATTCTTTCGAAACATCGTGTAGTGTAATACTTTTTCAAGTATCGTCCATTGATCGGAAGCATATGTCGTTCTCCTCGGCAATTCACTAGCTGGTAGGAGCCTCCCGAGTAGACCGCCTCAACCACAAACGGCCCTTCCCAAGTGGAAATTTTCCTCCTATCTCGCGGTGTGCAAGAATAGGTCTTTCGAGAACGAGAACTAAGTCACCAACTTTCAAGTTTCTCGCGGACCCGTCCGTCATGGGCTCGAACCATCTTAGCTTGGTATAGTTCTAAATTCCGCCGCGCCGCAAGTCTTTTCCCTTCCGTGCATTCCAATTCCTCTGAGTCGTAATTTGGCATTCTCTTTCGTCGTGATTTTGTTTGCAATCGCAATTCCGAGTGAAGGAAGTCGGACCTCTAAGGGTAACACCGCTCGGACCCATACACCGCAGCGTAAGGTGTAGCTTCGAGTAGGAGTTCGAAGGTCGTTCCGTAGGCCCATAAGACTTCTAATGACTTCTCATGCCAATTTCTTCTTATTATCGTCCAAATTTTTCTTTAAGATTCGAACGAGAGTATTATTAAAAGCCTCGCCGAGGCCGTTTGCTCTCGGGTAGTAAATTGTCGAATATCGCCGCCGATTCCGTGTCTCCCGACAAAATTGTTGATTTGTGTGCTTCGAATGCCGACCCATTATCCGAGATGATCCCGCGCGGCACTCCGAAACGGTAGACAACTCGGTTCTCGAAAACCGTAAGCACGTGGTGTGCTTTCACTTCTCCGAGTGGAACCGCCTCCGCCCACTCGGAAAAGTAATCCGTAGCCGCAAGAATGAAGCGATGTCCTTTCGAAGATGGTGGTTCTATCGGACCCACTATATCCGTGCCCCAACATTCGAATGGCCACGACGCAATTGTCTGGATGCAAGACATTCGGAGGTTGGTGTAGAACCACTCCGTGCACTCGGCATCGGTGACAGCCTCGCGATTTTCATGCGCCAGTCATCATCGAAGGCCGTAGTACCCTAGTCTTTTGATTTTCATTTTCATCTTCGGACCCGACCGGTGAGCGCCACGCAGTTCCGAATGCACCTCTTTAACAATTTCACGGCCTCGGACCCGCTTAGGCACCTTAGCCACATCCGATCAAAAGACCTTCCGTATAATGTATTGTTTATTAATGCGTAGGATAGAGTTCTTTTCGATCCGATGGGCCAACGACCTATCGTCCGGTAGTTTTCCCGTTTGCAGTAGTCTATTAATGGATGTCGCCAATCTTCGGTGTTTTTCGTCACCGTTGCAACCGATTCTTCTTCTTTTTCGATTTGTGTATTATTTCTATGTCGAGCCGTGATAGGACCCGACGTCCGTGAACTGACACTTCCACCGATTCATCTTGCAAGCAGGCAAATTCTTTTGCGAGACGGGCTAACGCATCCGCTAAAGCGTTTTCTTTTCTGGGAATTTTGTAGATCGTCACATTCGGAATTTGTTCCAACAGTTTCATGGCATACTGGAAGTATTGCTCGAGTCCTGGCTTTAAAATTTTGTACTGCCCAGCGATCTATTGAATGATTAACTACGAATCCCCATAGATGTTGATGTTTGTTATCCCCATTTGAACAGTTAATTCCAGTCCTGTTATGAGAGCTTCGTATTCCGCTTCGTTGTTCGTACACGGCTCCGTTAAGTGGTAGGAATATCTTAACATCCCCCGCTCCGTGTTATAAAGATTAGTCCGATTCCCCGCCTTACCGGCACTATCGCTTGCGATTCTTCGTCTTTGTGTGCCGAAGATGCTCCGTCGAAATATAATTCCCAACGTCGATCATCGTGGTCTTCTAAGCTCATTATTTGTTCATCCGGCAAGTCGTCATCGAGAGGAGATTCCGCCGCAAAGGGTGTGCCGCGAGGAAGTCTCACAGACTTGTCCCTTTACGCGCACGAAGAGGCACGAAAGTTATATCGAATTGCAACAATATCATCGACCACCCGGCAAGTCCGCCGTAAAGCGTCTGGACGGGTCATCAAGTATTGCAATGGATTAAATTTCGAGATCAGGTTGACCTTATGAGAAAGCATGTAGTGCTTGAGCTTTTGAGCGGCGAAGATCAGGGCCAAACAATGTTTTTCAATTGGAGGATACTTTATTTCCATTGGAAGTAAACGACGGCTTAGGTAGTAAAGAGCATTTTCCTTACCCTCATCATCGACTCCGGCTAACGAGGCTCCGAGAGAGTCGTCTAAAGCCGCGGTGTAAAGTACCAACGGTCTACCCAAGACTGGGGCTGCTAAGACAGGAGGTGTCATTAAATGTTGTTTAATGTCCTCGAAGGCCCCCTGGCATTTCTCTTCCCAAATAAATTTGGCGTCCTTTTTAACTAATGCCGAGAAAGGCTGACACCTACCTGACAAGTTCGAGATGAAGCGTCGAAGATATGCCAACTTCCTCGAAAAGATCGTAGTTGTTTTAAGGTTCGGGAGGCGGCATTTCTAAGATATCTTTAATCTTTTCCGGGTCGATTTAAATTCCACGATGTCGGACAACGAATCCTAAGAACTTCCCAGAGGTGATGCCGAAGGCGTATTTTAAGGGATTCATCTTAAGGTTAAATTGTCTTAATCGTTCGAAAACAATTCTCAAATCATACATGTGGTTTTCCTTTACTTTGCTTTTGATGACCACATCATCCACGTAGCATTCGACTCGATCGTGGATGAGATCATCAAAAATTCTTGTCATCGCTCTCCGGTAGGTCGCTCCCGCGTTCTTTAGTCCGAATGGCATCACCGTGTAGCAATATACTCCGATCGGCGTTCGAAAGCCGTAAGTTTTTCATCTTCCGGAGCCATTTTTATCCGGTCGTATCCCGAAGATCCATCCATGAATGAGAATATTTCATGTGTCGAAGCAATGTCGATCAATAATTCCGGGATCGTAGTAGGGAATTCATCTTTCGGACATGCCTCGTTTAAATCTCTGAAATCTACACAAATTCCGATCCGACCATTCTTCTTCCCGACCGGTACCACATTGGCTAACCAAGCCGGTATTGTTCTTCACGTGACAAATTTAGCGTCTATTAGCTTTTTAACTTCACCTATCGACTTGTCGTTCGATTTCTAGACGCATTCTTCCGGAACCTCGTCCGACTCGAGTGAAGCAGGATCCACTCCTAGCTTATGGATCGCGACCTCCGGAGCTAATCCTTGCATCTCATCGTAGCTCCAAGCAAAACAATCTTTAAATTCCATTAATAACTCGATTATTTCTTCGAGTCTTCTTTATCGAGTAAGGAGCTAACAAAGGTAGGTCTAGGCTCTTCATTAGTACCTAAGTTAACTTCCGTTAACTCATCTATTGCAGATTTGATCTCTTCTTCAAACTCCGTGGAGCGTTTCCAATTTGTAAATCTTCAAGTTCTTCCGTAGCTTCCATGCGCTTCATTGACTCGCAAGTGACAACCAAGCAAAATTCAGCATCGTCAATCGATCCTACCGTGCCGAATCCGAGACCATGCCTCGAATCGGGTGGACGACCGGAGTTATTCCATAAATTTTCAAAATGTTGTGATTGACTTTTCGTCCATTGTCGAGGTAAGAAACCACGCCGAATTAAATTTCGAACACGAGGAGAGTACCACTCAAAAGGCAATTCCATTAATTCCGATGAAGTAGCATCTTCAAATTGTACATTATTTTCAGTTTTGGAGGAAGGAGCACCACTGTAGAATTTGATGGGCTTTGTACCGACGCTACGTACCTCTTCGACCACCATACCCTCGATCTTATTAGAATGGATCGGGTCGTGGTCATAGTATGTACATAGTGGTTAATCTTCTCGTACATCGATTTATATTCCTCGTTCTTTTCATCTTCGAGAGAGATCCCGAATTGCGGTTTCTTCCGACTTATTGTCGTCGCTTCTTGCTTGATTTCTTTTTCTTCTTCGTAACTATCTTCCCAATCAACATTGATGGCTGGTTTCCTCTCGTCCAACTCGTCCTAACATCTCGCCACGACCTCGTCCCCGCCTCGACCTCGGATGCGAGTCGTGGAGAAACCTTCACCATCTCGCCGTAAGGGAGTGGTGAGTGACCGTTGGACTAGAACTTCAGTGTCTTCGTCGTCCCAAACTTCCTTTCGCTTCATTCGTTATGGTATCTCCGGAGAAGATTGTTTTCTTCGGAGGTGCATAATAAGTCGCATCTTCATGGATTCCAATTTCATGTACGGAGAATGGTCGTAAGTCACCTTTGATGCACTCGTTCCCCTCCATCGTAGTATTTGATGCACCGATGTAGAGATGATGGTACCATCCGGTTTTCATGTATCCATGGTCGGCCCAAGAGAGCGTTGAATGACGTTTCGAATCAATTATGTGAAATTTCGCGGTTGTCTTCGCTAAGTCACCGGTCTTCATTAGCAGTAGTTATTGAGCCGAGGGCTCTTTCTCCTTTCTCGGTTGAATCCTCTTAATAACATTTTGTCCGCTTCGAGCTCGCGAGCATCAATTTCCAAGTATGCTAGCGTTCGAAGATTCATTATATCGATCGATGCTCCCGGATCCACCAATACTCCGGAGAGTGTAAACTTTCCAATCAGAATCGAAATGTACAACTGCTCGGTTGTGGTCTCGTCGTCCCGAGTAAGTAGGTCATTGTCCGTGAAGGTGACACCTCGTTGTTCCTTTAACGAGCAAACCTCATCTAAGGAATCTCCGCCATTCGAGCTAAGCAAATCTCTCGGATCAAGTAAGGCCTCGATCGCAGCTTCTCTCATCTCCTTTCGATAAGATGAGAGCGTCGTAGATGCTCGCCTGGCCGGTAGTTTCCTAAGATGGGCTAAGCACGTTGTAGTCCACTTTATTTTCATGTGTCTCGTTTTCTTCCTGATGGGTATTTCTACCGCCTGGGTTGGTTCTTCCCGAACAACCACCGCCTTTCCTTTCGTCCTTCGGACCCATTCTCGGAGGTAGAACTCTTCCACTTCTTAAGTCGACTTCGTGATTTCTTCGAATCTAGTATCGAGTTTGCCGGTGTCTCCTTCGAATCGGAATGACAGGTTCTTCGGATTAGCTTCGAGTCCGAAGGCTCTAACTCTATCGCGACCGGAGCTCCTCGAAACTCGCAAATAGATTCGTTGCTTCGTCGAACTCTCGTAGCCTCCTCGTGGATGTCTTCTTCGTCATTATGTTCGTCGAGATCGTGTATGATTCGAGAATTGTTATTTGTATCGAATCGACGTCCGGATTAGGTCGATTGTCGCTAGTTACGTAATCGTTAGAAACAACCAAAACGTAGCCAACGCCATAACCCTCATCATTATAAGTTCCCACCGGAGTGAGCAAATAATCATACGTAGTCGAGGTTCGAGGGATTTCTCCCCCGAATCGGAAACAACTATCCTAGGATAAGCAGCCTCTGGCCTAGCCTTAAGAGCCTCTGTCTTTTCTTCTTCATCAATTTTCTTCCTTTCTTCAATCGTCTCCCGTCGAGGTGGTTCTTCTATCGCAAGTGATAAGTGCCGACTCGACAGTGTTTCGAACTTCGAATCGAAGCTCGCACCGAAGTGGTTTGGATGCGATCCAAAATCTTCTTCGAAGAATTTGTCCAAGCGGTAGTCCATCCATCATCGGCCGCATAGGATCTATCGTAACAATGAAATCCGTCGAGATAACATCGACGGAACCTCCTTTCGGGGTTCCTTCATGTATTCCTTCGGATCGTTATGTTCCCTTTTCGAAGATTGTCGTCGAGCCAACTTTTCAAGGTAATACAATCTTCTATCTTGTGTCCAAGCATCCGGCGGTAAGGGCAAAAGTCGGGATCACCTTTCTGTCGACGTCTTCTCGGTCTCTGAGCTCCGGCACCGGAAATCCGGAGTCTTCATCGACCGAGGAACATTTTAGGCACCGCCTCATTCTCGAACGGATACTCCCCGCTCGAAGCTCCCTTAACGTACGTTGTGGATGAGGCGGTTGTTCATACCGTCGAGATGACCGATAGCCGGGCTCGGGGTTGCCGGCAACTCGTCGAGGTTGCCGATAATTGCCGCGCCGTTCGACGGTATTTGTATCGGCCGCTTGCCCTTATCGACCGCCGCGACGATCCCGTACTTCTTTTCAAAAGTTTTCACCGGCTTCGTTTGTCCGTTTTATCGGTGAAACTTAATTGCTTCGCCTCCTCTCGCAAGCTTCCGGCCTTGCTTAACAACTTCTCGAAAGTCTTAATAGTAAATCCTCGAGGAGAAGTGCTATCGGGCCATGAATGCTCTTAAGTAAAATGCCGATCGCATGCTGTTCTCGTAGCCGTGGCTCACACTTCATACTTAGATTCCTCCATCGAAGTATGTAGTCCACCAAAGTTTCGTTCGCTTCCGCTTCTCTACCACTAAATCACCTATAAGTGATGTGGTGCCGAGCTCCGCAAATCGCTCGATGAAGAGGTTCTCTAATTCTGAAAATGTCTTCACCGAGCCGTTTGGTAATTCCGCATACCAATCAAAGGCGATCCCTCGATAAGTCGTCGACGAATCGTTCGAAGAGTAAAGCATCACTTCCGACCGCATTGCAACAACTCGGCACGAAAATGTGCAACATGCCGCCGAGGGTTTTAGGTTCCATCAAAGGTCTTGAACAGAGGTGGTACAAAGCCTTTCGGATATCGGACGCCGTCGAATTCTTCGGGTAAGGTCTACCCGTCCGAATGGATGTCCCGCTCTTCGATTGTGCCAAGGCTTCTCGCACCCGCTCGTTCCACCATGCTCTTGATATCCTTCTCTCGGAATCATATTCCGGGTAGAATCTTTCTTCGTCGATCGTCTCCGTTACCGATGTAATCTCTTTTCCTCCGTTTGTAATATGAATAACTTCCGGAGGCGTTTCTCGGGGGTCGAGCTTCGACTCCGAAGAGTGGCTATGGCCGCAGCCCATCTCTTCCATTCTTTTTGCCAATCGAGAGATTGTATCGTCTTTTTCTCGAATTTGTGCTCTTAATGCTTCCGGCTCATCTCTTTCCGCAGTCCGCCGGAGCACCTTGCGAAGCTGACGATGCTCGTGTTTCAACCATGTTAATTTCTGCATATTCTTCATCCATGAACTCTGACGAGTCAACTTCATCTCCAAACTTTTCTTCTCTTTCTCTTGCTAATCGTTGAATGTCGGTTCTTAGATTTTCCATAGCGTCTTCCAATGGTCTTTTTCGTGCGATTTCGCAGTTATCATGCGATGGCCGCTCGGCTTCCCTTCGGGAGTCCCTTTCATCGCAGTAGCGCTTTCTTCGACTCAAGTCTCCCGACGAGACTTTCCTTCTCGTGTCGCCGTTTCGGTCTTAATCGGCGGTAGCGGGACGCCATACCATCCTTCTAGCAACGAAGGCCCAGGACCGATGGTCCGTCGGCCGAATGCCGGAAGGTGGTATCCTCCCCGATCCGTAAACCCGAAACAACAACGAGCGACTAGCCTTCATCTTCTTATTCGGCTCTTCTGCTAGCCGATAGCAGTGTTCTACTCGTGGCCCAAGACGGATTTCGGCTCGGCACCCGTCCTATTCTTCTTAAGATCTCCGATACATGGAACTTCTCTTTCTTTGCTAACTTCTCAATCACAGTCCGTAATGGGCAAATGGTGTAATCCTAGCCCTTTTCTTTCGTCGTCGCTATAAGTATGCGGGTCGAGGTAATGTGGAGGCAATCTCGCGGACATTTTCCTCGTCACCGCGGCGAAAGGGGATGGAATCTACTTCCTTCCAAAAGGGGTGTATATTCAGCAAGTGGTATGTATTCAGTAGTGGTGTGTACTCGTGGATTTCTTCTAAGAAAGCGACTTCAGCAGCCTCCGGCCTTCCCGGCAATCTTCCCGCCTCTCGTTTCTCCTCCGAGTCCGTGTTGGGGTGGAACCCTCGAGCCGGACCCAATTTCAAAAACGAAGGTCTTGCACGGAAATCCGTACCTCCACGCGTAACATGCTCGTTACAAATTCGAACTTCCTTCCCTTCGCCTGTGAAGCCGGGTAGGTGCAGAGACGACTGCATCAGCTGGGGGTAGAGATAACCGTCCTTCTATCGACAATGGTAC
Source organism: Papilionanthe hookeriana x Papilionanthe teres (assembly GCA_022702705.1). Taxonomy (NCBI): domain Eukaryota; kingdom Viridiplantae; phylum Streptophyta; class Magnoliopsida; order Asparagales; family Orchidaceae; genus Papilionanthe; species Papilionanthe hookeriana x Papilionanthe teres. The sequence continues at coordinate 21,250 of JAKZJZ010000414.1, forward strand.
TCCTCTCACTGGAACCCTTCGCAGGGGAGGGAACTCTCGAGTCGACTTAAGGTCGAACTCGATCAAAGGTCTTTCGCTCGTATACTTTGTCCGTCGGCGAAAAGGGTAACGTCGTTGATCTCGACATTCGTGTTCTCGAATCCTCGTCCAAACCGGATGATCCCATTGTCTGCAGCCTCATCCTTGTAAACAACGAAGTCCAGTCCGTTGGTGAAGGAGAAAATCAGCTTTGGGGCTTCCATTTCTGCATGGTAGATTCTGATTGTCAGCCCCAAGTTATGCTTCTTCTCATCAGGACGAAAAGAAAGGAATCGAAAAGAGTCCGAACACATTCCCGTTTATCTTAATGTATTTGTGATATTAAAAGAAAATTTATTTAGATAATTGTTTTTTTTTTGAAAAGATTTGTTCATTAAGACGAAGAAATTATTAAAAGAAGGAGATTTGTAGGAAGGGTAAAGGAATTGATTAGGAACTGGAAAAGGAAGAGAAAGTCTTGTAAAAACTTCTCGACCCGTAAGACCGCTCCTAAACAAATACCTATTGCGGGTCCACCCCACCTCGTAAATGAGGCAAAAGGATCTCGAACCTCTCTCGTTTAGTGGGTGTCTAAACAAGGGCTCCTAAATCCGAGAGGATGTTGGCTATACTTGTTCAAGGTAGAAATGAACATAGTATTCCAACGAAAAGAAGCGTAGTTTGATCCACTAGGGACATGGATACACTACCAATTTTTGAAAGCAGAACTATCTGATTAAAAATGGAGAGAGGAATTTTCCTCACATGAGTCACCGTAAATTGCTCAAGCATATTTTTAGGTTGTAAGTTATATTTTGAAAGGGGGTCGCCTACAGAAATTGTCGGCGAATTTTTAATTTAATTTAAATAAATAATTTGAAAAGTAATATTTGATTTTGAAAATAATTTTAAATTTGAAAATTTTAAGATATGAAATCGACCCGATCTCACATCCCAAGTAGTTTATATAAACGAGCACCGCACAATAAAACGTGTATTTACCCTAAAGAATAGATACACTACTCGATAATGGGGCTCGATTAAATAAACTAGAAGTTTCGTGACATCCGTTTGGTCTGCGAACCAATTTTATAAGCCGACAAGTTCCCCTGCTTAATATGAAAACATTAAACAGGTTTATATTACCCGGGTTCTTAAAATTCCCTATAAGGGAAAGCCCCTATAGTTAATTACATCTTAAGTGACGGAATCACCTAAGAAAACTCTCGATAATAATCGTAGTTCTCGCTCTCAAGAATTTCAAAGTTTAAGTTTTCAAGGGATTGAATTTTGGAATTTCAATAAGGAATGGATCAAATTTGGAACATTTTTATTTTAGGAATTCAAAGGAAGAAAGATAAGAGAAATCACGTATTCGAAGCGAACTTCGGTAATTTCCCGACTATCCTATTTGTTTCGTTCGGATTTAGGAAAGTCCTAATGTTTATTTAATGTTTTGATCTTGCCAATTTTAATTAATTAGACTTATATTTGTATGATAAAATCATATAAATAGCCTTCGAAGATGTGAGGGTTTATGTCGTATCGAACGATCACCTCGAGTCCTAAGACCTAGTTAGGGCTTAATTTACATGACATGATCATGCAAATGCCTAATGAAGAGCCGAGGATTTATGTTGCACTGTGCAAACTACCTCGAAGTCCTATGGCTTGGTTATTTAATTCTAAGAAAGTTTTGCCGAAGTAGACTCAGTGTTTTGCCGATGACGATGGTCGTGCCGCCCACCATGCTCCGAGCTCCTTGTTGTCGCAGGTTTAGTTTTAGAAGTCATAAATCGTGAGATGAGAGAAGTGTTCTGCTTAGAGAACGTCTTAATTTCCAAGTATTTTTTATGTTTTAATTAAAACAAATCTTAAAGTTGATTATAACAACACCGGCTAAGATCCCACTTGCTCCATCCTTCCGCATCGTTATTTTTATCGGATTCACTTAGTCCGTATGAATTTGCTAAACTCAACTAAATGAGTTCCACACTTTCATTTAGCACCGCGGGAAATCCCGTTAAGCAACACGTAGGTTACATCATCCGAGGTATTCCCGATCATCCAACAAGACGTTTTAATTTAGTTGTAGTTGTAGTTTTGTTGTTTTGTTTCGTGATTAAATTTTGAGTTGTTTTATATTTTGAAATGTTGTGGCTGTGAATTTTATCTTGTAATGACTTTTAATTTAGTTTTGGTTTCAGTTTTATGGACTACCCTAAAGGTTTTGGTTTTCATGCAACAGCTTGTTTATCATGCAAGAAAGGTAAGTGCGATGCGATTAAATAAATTGCAATAAGGTAAATCGCAATAAAATAAAAGCGTACTCTGAGGGTCTTCCCGTCATCCCAAGCCGCACTTAAAACACAATTAGAATATTTAAGCATTTAAAGCAAGTTCCTAGTAAAGCTAAGGAAAGGGTTATGGTTTTCTACCAAGTTCCTAATCCTATAGCCTAGTCACCTCCTACGACGTCTAGGTTCTCGTATTTCGGTTTCGAGGACGATTTTCTTCATCAAAGAAAAATTAAGTTCAAATGTTCTTATAAATATCCTATCATATCGAGGAAGTGCGTAAGACAAATCTTAAACATCTTTTCAATATTTCTAGGATTATTTTAAGTCCAAGAGAATTTAATTATACAAATGAATTAATCGTCCGGGAGTTCAAGTTTTGTTATCTTGCTCAGCTGAACTGTGACATTCGAATATCCTATAAGTGAAGTAACACTTCACTTAACGCTCCGTTTAGGAGTTATGATAACAAGAGCTTTCGAGGGCAAATCGATGTTCAAGTGATTTATGATTTAATTTAATTTCAATTAATCGGTTTAAGTTCGAATAGTGTTCAAGTTGTTTTAGATTTATTTTTGAATTCTTTATGTCTTAAGTGATGTTATTTTTAATTCAATTTAATTTAATTTAATTTTAGTTTGGTTTAATTTAGTTTAATTTTAATTTTAATTTAATTTATTTAATTTACTTTAATTTTAATTTTAACTTGGTTTTATTTTTTTATTTAATTTAATTTAATTTAATTTATTATGTCTTAATTTAATTTAATTTAATTTAATGTGATTTAATTTAATTTCATTTAATTTAATTTAATTCCATTTAATTTAATTTAATTTGATTTAATTTGATTTAATTTAATATGTTTTAATTTAATTTTATTTAATTTAATTTAACTTAATTTTAATTTAAATTTCAATTTAATTTTATTTTTAATTTTAATATTTTATTTTTAATGTTTTAAAGATGATTTAATTTTAATTGTTAAAGTATTAATTTAGTTGAAATTTTAAAAGGATTTAATTTAAATAATTTAACTTTAATTTAATTTAATGATTAAGTCTTTTAGCATTTTAAATTTTAAATTTGGATTATCATTTTAATTAGAATTAAATATTATTGAGGTGATTAATTTAGGGATTCTTAAATTAAAGAACAAATCTCTTCCTAATAATATCCCTATTTTAATAATTCCAATTTTTTCATTATTCTTCCAAATTTAATTAATTACTTAATTAAGGTTTATCTTAATTATTTTCAAATTATTTATTAGGTTTCTACCCTTTAATTATTTAAATTTCAATCATCCAAATCAGGTTAAGATCCAATATTTTACTTTTTCATCCTATTAAACCTAAAGTTTTAATTAAGGGTTAAAATTTTAATTACCATTTTGCCCTTCAAGCTTAATAATTTCATAACTCACTAAATTGAACTTAAATGAATTTGAAATTTTTATGTGACTTCACTCATATGTCAGTCAAGACATTAGAGGAGAAAATGTGATTTTTCTATATTTAATTTATTTATGTAATTATTTTTGGTGGAAAATAGGGATTTCCAAGGAAAATTTAATAATATGACCAAGGGAAAGTTTCTATCCTTAAGAAAATTATGACACATTCCTAATGACCAGAGGACCACTTGGACCAATTTTGGTGATTTTTTGAATTATATTCTTTTTATTATAATTATTTTGAGTTTTGGAGTATTAATTAATTTAAAAATAAAATAAACATTGAAAAATGAATTTTATATTTTTCAAAAATCTCTCTGATATCAAGGAAATCAAAGAACCAATTTTTACAATTTTCTGATTTTTCTTTGATTTATTATAATTATTTTAGTGGAAATGCTAGAAAATACATTTTTTTAATTTTAAATTTACCCTAGTGGCTTTAAAATTTAATATCTCATCATAGAGAGTTAAGAAAAATATGGGGTTTGTTCCTAAGTGATTAAAATTCAAAATGTGACATTTTGGTGAATTTTATTATTTTTGTGATATTTATTATTTTTTAATTATTAAAAATATTAAAATAATGCAAAAAATTAACTTTTTTAGAAAATTGCATTTTTAATTTTCTTAAATTCCCCTGATATCAGAGAGGCTCCAAAACCAATTTGGTGAATTTTTGAAAAGTATTTTGAAAGTTATGAATTTTTTAAGTTTAATTTTGGCTAAATGACTTAATCAACCCATTCGATAGAGCTAACCAAGTCCAATCGACTTCAAACTTTTATGGTGGGTTCCTCTGATCCTAAGGGTCAGTGGAGAATTGATTTCAAGTCAATTTGATTTATGATTAGCTCTAATTAATTAAAGCTCCATTTTGGGTGTTTAAGCCAATTAGGGTTACTACAAGTGAATTAACTCAAAAGCTATTTTTCCTAGTGGTCCTCTCGGTCATAATAAACATCACCAAATTTTCCTAGAATTTATTTCACAACATGCTAATTATTGGAATTAAAATACTCGAATAGTACCCTAGAATTGAAAAATCAATAACTCTTCATAGGATGGCCTCTCAACTTTGGAAAATTCAGGAATGTTCCCAAATTCGAGGCTTCAAAAGCCCTATGGTCTCATGCCATGGTGAATTGTATACATGCATGGAGAATTGAAAATGTGCAGAGAGTAAATAAATTATTAAAAATCAAATACTCAATGAAATTAAATGATTTCTTTTCCACATTATTCTCCTCTCGTTCACCGAGCAAGTGGGTATTTTTATTTTATTTTTCTCGATTTTCCTACACAAAGTTATGCATTTTTGAAGTTTAGGAATTAAATAAATAGAAAATAACCTAATTTCCTACTTATCCACGCGGCGCCACCTCAACCTAGACATCTCCGAAGCTCCACGCGTCGTCTTCCGATTCGGCGCCGCCATCCGACTCGGCAGCCTCGCGGCCCCGCGGTTCATGTTCCGTTGCTCCGTCCGCGCGATCCTGGCCGTCCGCTCGATACACGCGCAATCCGACGGCTCCTGGTCATCGTCTACGACTGGTGTGAACCCGTGACCGTCAACCTTCTAACCCTAATTTCTCACTCGATTCTCAACGGATTTTTGTGTTCTTACGCTCTATGGATTCGTCTTGAAGAGAAGATCACATCCGTACAGTAAACATGTATTTAAATTGACTCAAATTAAATGGAGAATCTCTGTAAGCTCAGGAAGAAGAGTGAGTCCATACCTTTGCTCGCAGAAGTGAAGCTTCGATCTAAGAGTTGTGTCACCTTCGATCGGGTCCAAGCAAGCTCCGCATGAAGTCCCTCTGCTCCGTGAATTTTCTGGTAAGATTTCGACCAAGCCCGATCACAAAGCTTCGGAGGCCGGAAGCAATGGCCGGCCCGGTGAGGGGGCTTTTGCCGGTAAACTTCTTCTCGGTCCGGTGAAGGTGTAGGACCAATCAATTTGAGGATCGGTCCACCGCGAAGAAGTGTCCCGGTTTTTATGTCGGAATTCGAACTCAAAATCGAGCTCACCTGAGGGAATCGGGCCGGAATCCAACGTGGAATCAAATGCTCTATGTGTGGAGAGTGGTCCGGAATGATTTTGGCAGCAGTTTCCTTAAGGTTGGTTCAAGCACCTCTTCCATGGCCGAGAGAGGTGGTGTTTAAATAGAGAGGCCGAGGGCCTCCTGTGGGAGTTAGTGGACCTGGATCACCCGCTTCGGCAAGGGAAGAACAACCGCAATGGCCACCGGGCATGGGGCAACTCTAGCAAGGGAGAATTTCAATGTTGGCTCACATGTGAGCTCTCGGTGTGGTGTTTTCCTGCGATCCAGTGCGCCGGCCTAGCAGCATGGGTCACCCTCGTGTTCAGTGGGTCGTGTGCTGAGGCTTAGGTGTAGCCAATCGAGCTTTGCCATGTGTCAAAGGCTTGGATTAAAATGGCATGGGGAAGGCCAATTTTGGCTTGATTTGGGTCAACCCATCCTTTTGGGCTTGGTTCACCCTTCAAGGTGGCTTGGGTGTTGTGGGGAGTCAAAGGAATCACTGGCTCGTATGGAGAAGTCCTTATCCAAATATATTTGGATTAAATTGGGTTAAGGTGAAACATGCTTAAGGTTAATGTCTTTTAGGAGGTGCTTAAAGGACCTCCTCCTTTTGCCATTTAAGGAGGGTCGACAACTTAGAGATCCTCATGGCTTGCCAATGGCTTGTATGCGGCTTCATGGCTCTATGTGGCTTTGGAAAAGATCGGTCAATTTCATAAAAAGGGATTTTATGGATTTTGGCATTTTGATGGAAATTGTTATGTGGGCTTGATTTGGAATTGTTTAATTGATAAATTAGGACTTTAGGAATGATTTTAAATTGAATGTGTGATGAAGGAAAGTGTCATGTGGGCTTTAGATTGATTCGGGCTTTTGAATTCGATGGAAGTACGCTTTTAGAAGGTTTATGGGAGTGGCCTTTAGTGTTTAAGAATGAATTCATGGATGGGAATTTTGTAGAAGTTTGGGCCAAATAATTGTTGGGTTTGGTTTAGGCATATGTCATGAGTGGTTTGAAACAAACTTGAGGTGGTTTGGGCTCGATTTGGGTCGATTCGGGTCTCTTTCGGTAAATGGGCCAATGTAGGTCAAATTGGGCTAACTTGGGCCAATGTTGGGCTAGAGTTGAAATTGATGTAAAATTAATGTTGGGAAATGTTTATGGGAATGTTTCAAAGAGGTTTTGGCTTTGGTTGGGTTTTGATTTTGGGGTTCTGGGCTTATTCTGGGTTAGGTTCGGGTTTAGGTCAAAATTGTGTCTTTTAGCTTCGGGTTGAATTTGAGTGGGGTTTGGGTCTAAATTTTGGGCAAATAATGTTAGTGTTTTGTTTGTGGGGATGTTAGGGAAGGTTTAGAAAAGATTTGGGGTTAATTGGAGTTGAATCGGGTGAGTTTCGAGCTAAGTCTCGGGTCATGGGTCCAAATCGGGCTTTAAGGTCAAAAGTGAAATCGATTCAAATGTCAATCAAATTGGGCTTGAATTTGGTCTAGATTGGTTTTGGGGATGTTTAATTGAAGTTTAGAATTGAATTGGACCAGAATTTGGGTCAATCGGGTAGGTTTGGTTTGACATTGGGTTCACTTTGGGTTAAAATGGGTCAAATTAGGGATTTTGACAAAAGTGGGGTAAATAGAAAAAATTGACCCATAGTGTAGTTGGACAAAATGAAATTGGGAATATTTGAGATTTTCTGGAATTTTCTGAGAATTTTCTGAATTTTTGGATTTTTGGTTAAGAGGGGCATTTTGGGTATTTGGAGGGTATTGGGAGGTATTTTTGGAATTTTTGGTATTTTTGGCTATGAATGATCAATTTGAGTGATGTGGGAATGTTTGGGATTGGTTTTGAGGAATTTGGGTGATTTTGGAGAATTTTGAAAAATTCGGGTAATTTCGATGGTTTTGCAGTGTAGAAGTGCGTAGTGTCCCCGGGTCAAAAATTAAAAATTTGGAAAATTGAAGATTGGGTAAATGTAAGTGGAATGAAATCATTTTGGTTGAGCCATGAAGCCATGTTAAGCCTATATGAGTCATGAGAGGACTCATTTGAGGCATTCACTATGTTGTTCCTAACCCTCTTAGCCAAGGGCTTGTGGGTTAAGCGACCAACCATGCGAATCACCTTCATGAGTCGGAGGTCAAGTTAGGTATGGGTGTGGTTTTAGGAGGTGTGTGAAAGTGTAGTGTATAAGTGTAGTGTGAGTGTAAGTCAGCCCCTTTCACTGCACTGCAGCCACCTGTAAGGGCTCCTAAGTGCCAAAGAGTCCTATAGAACTCATCCTTTAAACTTCCACATTCGATTTCAACCCTCTAGGTGATTAGGGGTCTACAATCAAGTTTGTGGAGTTTGTAGGAGTTAAGAAGTGGTTTGAATTTCTAAGTGGTGGGTCCCAATTCTAATCCTCTAGGATAGTCAAAGGAAAAGCCTAATGCTAGATCCTAAGTACTAAAAAGAAGAAGAGAAGACCTCATCAAAAATGAGGTCAACAAGTTCTGCTTTAAAAAATCGGTAGTGTATCCATGTCCCTAGTGGATCAAACTACCCTTCTTTCCGTTGGAATACTATGTTCATTTCTACCTTGAACAAGTATAGCCAACATTCTCTCTGGATTTAGGAGCCACTGCTAGACACCCCTAAACAGAGAGGTTCTCGAGATCCTTTCGCCTCTTTTCCGAGGTGGGTGGACCCCCAATACAGTGTTAGTTTAAGAGCGGTCCTTCGAGTCGAGAAGTCTTCGTATAAGACTTTCTTTTCCTTTCCACCTCGAATCGGATTCCTTACCTTCTCTACACCTTTGAACATTCTGTTCCTAATAAACAAACCCTCTAATGAATGACTCTTTTAACAAATAACTCCTTTTTATAAATACATGAACAAAAATGTGTTCGGACTCTTTCTTTTTTTTTCGTCATAAGTTTTACGACAAGAGGAAGCACAATTCGGGGACTAACACTTGGAATCTGCCCTGCAGAAATGGAAGCCCCAAAGCTGATTTTCTCCTTCACCACTGGACTCGGACTTCGTCGTTTACAAGGATGAGCCGCCCGACAATGGGATCATCCGGCTTGGACAAGGATTCGAGAACACAAATTTCAAGATCACCGACGTTACCCTTTTCACACTTACGTACAAAGTATCCGAAACCGAAAGACCTTCGATCGAGTTCAACCTTAAGTCAACTCAAGAGTTCCTCCCCCGCAAAGGGTTCCACTCGAGAGGAATACTACCGTCCATAGGAGGATTATTATCTCTACCCCCACCGGTCTAGTCGTCTCCGCACCTACCCCGGCTTCCGCCAAACCGAAGGGGAAGGAAGTTCAAATTTGTAACGAGCATGTTACCGCGGAGGGCACGCATTTCCGTGCAAGACCTTCTGTTTTGAAATTGGGTCCAGCTCAAGGGTTCCACCCCTAACACTGACTCGTAGAAGAAACAGAGGTAGGAAGATCGCCGTAAAGGCCGTAGCCGCCGAAGTCGCTTTCTTAGAAGAAATTCCTGAGTACACACCACTACCTGAGTTCATACCATTGCCTGAGTATACACCGCTTTTGGAAGGAAAAGGGCTAGGATTACACCATTGCCTGAGTATAGCGACAGCCGAAAGAAAAGGGCTAGGATTACACCATTTGCCCGACTACGTACCGTGATAGAGAAGTTAGCAAAGAAAGAGAAATGTCCCGTATCGTAGATTTTAAGAAGAATAGGCAGGTGCCGCCCAAGTCCCGTCTCGGGCCGCGAGCGAACCCGTTATCGCCACGTAAAAGCCGATTAAGAAGATGAAGGCTAGTCCACCCGTTGTTGTTTCAGTGCTTACGTATCGTGGAGGATACCACCTTCCAAAGATTCGGCCTGATGCGACCATCCGGTCCTCGAGCCTTCGCCGCTGGAAGGATGGTATGGCGTCCTACTACCGCCAATTAAGACCGAAACAACGACTCGAAAAGGAAAGTCTCGTCATGAGACTCGAGTCCGAAGAGAGCGCCACCGCAATGAAGGGACTCCCAAAAGGAAACCCGATAGCCATCGCATGATAACTGTGAAACCGCATGAAAAAGACCATTGGAAGACGCTATGGAAAAGCTAAGAACCGACATTCAACGATTAGCAAGAGAAAGAGAAGAAAAGTTTGGAGATGAAGTTGACTCGTCGGAATTCATGGATGACGAATATGCGGAGATCAACATAGTTGAGACACAAGCATCGTCGCCTTCGCAAGGTGCTCCCGAGCACTGCGAAAGAGATGAACCGGAAGCATTAAGAGCGAAAATTCGAGAAAAAGACGATACAATTTCTTAAATGGCAAAAAGGATGGAAGAGATGGCTGCAGCCCTAGCCACTCTTCAGAGTCAGGCTCAACCCCCAAGAGAAACGCCTCCAGAAGAGTGATGCTTTACTCTTCCGACAATTTGTCGCCACTCGACAGTGGATTGCCTTTGATTAGTATGCAGAATTACCGAACGGTTTAGTGAAGACATTTTCAGAATTAGAGAACCTCTTCATCAAGTGATTTGCCGAAGCTCAGCACCACATCACTATAAGTGATTTAGGGGTAGATAAGCAGAAACCGAACGAAACTTTGGTGGACTACATACTTCGATGGAGGAATCTAAGTATGAAGTGTGAGCCACAACCTACAAGAACAAAGATGCAGCCGGCATTTTACTTGAGAGCATTCATGGCCCGATAAGCACTTCTCCTCAAGGGATTTACTATTAAGACTTTCGAGAAGTTGTTAAGCAAGGCCGTGAAGCTTGCAAGAGGAGGCGAAGCAATTAAGTTTCACCGACAAAATAGACAAACGAAGCCCATGAAGACTTTGAAAAGAAGTCTGGGATCGTCGCAAAGAACTGATAAGGGCAAGCAACCGATACAAATACCGTCGTAACGGCCGCAAAGAAATTCAACAGACTACCAAAGCAACCCCGACCCGACTATCACTCATCTCAACAAGATGAACAACCGCCTCGTCCACAACTTACGTTAAGAGAGCTTCCGAGCAGGTGAGTATCCATTTAAGAATGAGGCAAAGGCCGAAAATGTTCCGCAGCTCGATGAAGACACCCGCATTTCCAACCGCCGCAGCCTAAGAGACTGTAAGAAGTCGACAAGAAAGGTGATCCCAACTTTCGCCCTTACCACCGGATGCTCGGCACAAGATAGTAAGATTGTATTACCTTCAAAAGTTGGCTCAACGACAATCTTCGAAAAGGGAACATAACGATCCCGAAGGAATACATGAAGGAACCCCGTAAAGGAGGTTCCGTCAATGTTATCTCAACGGATTTCATTGTTCCGATAGATCCCTATGCGACCGATGATGGATGGACTACCGTCTGACAAAGTCTTCGAAGAAGATTTTAGATCGCATCCAAACCACTTCGGTGCGAGCCTCAATTCAAAGTTCGAAACCTGTCAAGTCGGCACTATCACTTGCGATAGAAGAACCACCTCAACAAGAGACAATCGAAGAAAAGAAGAAAATCGATGAAGAAGAGAAGACCGAGGCTCCCGAGGCTGCACTAGGGACGCTTATCCTAGGATAGTTGTTTCCGATTCAGGGGAGAAATCCTCGAACCTCCGACTCGTATGATTATTTGCTCACTCCGGTGGGTTCTTATAATGATAAGGGTTACGGCGTCGGCTACGTGTTGACCGTTTCTAACGACTACGTAACTAGCGACAACCAACCTAATCCGACGTCAATTCCGATACAAATAACAATTCTCAAATCATACACAATCTCGACGATCACAATGATAAAGAAGACATCCACCAAGGAGGCTACGAGAGTTCAACAAGCAACGAATCTATTTGCGAGTTTCGAGGAGCTCCAAATACACAGTAGTTAGAGCCTTCGTACTCCGAAGCTAATCCTAAGAACCCGTCATTCCGATTCGAAGGAGACATCAGCAAACTCAATACTAGATTCGAAGAAATCACGAAGTCAACTTAAGAAGTGGAAGAATTCTACCTCCGAGAATGGGTCCAAAGGACAAAGGAAAGCGTGTGGTCGTTCGAGAAGAACCAACCCCGCAGAAGAAATACCCATTCGGGAAGAAACCGAGACACATGAAAATAAAGTGGACTACAACGTGCTAGCCCATCTTAGGAAACTACCAGACCAACCGAGCATCTACGATGCTCTCATCTTATCAATGGAGATGAGAGAAGCTTCCGATCAAGGCCTTACTCGATCCGAAATTCGCTTAGCTCAAATGACCGGAGATTCCTTAGATGAGGTTTGCTCGTTAAAGGAACAACGAGGTGTTACCTTCACTGACAATGACCTACTACTGGGGATGCCAGACCACAACCGACCGTCGTACATTTCAGCTATAATTGGAAGTTTACACTCTCTGCAGTATCAGTGATCCAGGAGCATCAATCAATATAATGAATCTTCGAACGCTAGCATACTTGGAAATTGATGCTCGCGAGCTCGAAGCTGACAAAATGTTATTAAGAGGATTCAACCAGAAAGGAGAAAGAGCCCTCGGATCGATAACACTACTAATGAAGACCGGTGACTTAGCAAAGACAACCGCAAAATTTCACATAATTGATTCCGTAAACGTCATTCAACGCTCTACTCGGGCCGACCATGGATACATGAAAACCGGATGGTACCATCATCTCTACATCGTTGCATCAAATACTACGATGGAGGGGAACAAAGGCATCAAAGGTGACTTACAACCATTCTCCATACATGAAATTGGAATCCATGAAGATGCAACTTATTACGCACCTCCGAAGAAAGCAATCTTCTCCAGTAGATACCATAACGAATGAAGCAAAGGAAGTTCGGGACAACGAAGAACCCGAAGTTCTAGTCCAACAGCCACTCACCACTCCCTTACAGCCGAGATGCGAAGGTTTCTCCACAACTCGCATCCGAGGTCGAGGCCGGGACGAGGTCGTGCGCAGACGTTAGGACAAGCTGGACTGCAGGAAACCAGCCATCAATGTTGATTGGGAAGATAGTTCTGAAGAAGAAAAAGAAATCAAGCAAGAAGCAAGCAACAATAAGCTCGAAGAAGCCGCAATTCAGATCTCTCTCAAAGATGAAAAGAACGAGGAATATAAATCGATGTACGAGAAGATTAACCACTATGTACATACTATGACCCTGACCCCGATCCATTCTAATAAGATCGAGGGTATGGTGGTCAAAGAGGTACGTAGCGGCGGTGCAAAGCCCATCAAATTCTACCGTGGTGCTCCTTCCTCCAAAACCGAAAATAATGTACAACTCAAGATGCTACTTCATCGAATTAATGGAATTACCTTTCGAGTGGTACTCTCCCCGTGTTCAAAATTTAATTTAGCGTGGTTTCTTACCTCGACAATGGACAAAAGGTCAATCACAACATTTTGAAAAATTATGGAATAACTCCGTCGTCCACCCAATTCAAAGCATGGTCTCGGATTCAGCACGCAGAGATCGCCGACGATACCGAATTTTGCTTGGTTGTCACTTGCGAGTCTAATGAAAACCGCATGGAAGCTACGTAAGAACTCAAGATTTACAAATTGGAAACGCTCCACCGTAGTTCGAAGAAGAGATCAAATCTACAATGATGAGTTAACTGAAGTTAACTTAGGTACTAACGAAGAGCCTAGTACCTACCTTTGTTAGCTCCTTACTCAATAAAGAAGACTCCAAAGAAATAATCAAGTTATTAATGGAATTTAAAGACCGTTTTGCTTGGAGCTACGATGAGATGCCAGGATTAGCTCCGCAGGTCGTAGTCCATAAGCTAGAGTGGATCCTACTTCGTTCCAGCCGACAAGGTTCCGTAAGAATGCGTCTAGAAATCGAACAACAAGTCATACCGAAGTTAAAAAGCTAATAGACGCTAAATTTGTCCGCGAAGAACAATACCCGACTTGGTTAGCCAATGTGGTACCACCATGAAGAAGAATGGTCGTATCGAATTTGTGTGGATTTCGTAGATTTAAACAAGGCATGTCCAAAAGATGAATTCCCTCTACCGATCCCGTAATTAATGATCGACATTGCTTCAACACATGAAATATTCTCATTCATGGATGGATCTTCGTGATACAACCAGATAAAAATGGCTCTGAAGATGAAAAACTTACAAAGATTCGTAACGCCGATCTGAGTATATTGCTACACAAAGGATGCCATTCGGACCGAAGAACGCAGAGCAACCTACCGTAGAGCGATGACAAGAATTTTTGATGATCTCATCCACAATCAAGTCGAATGCTACGTGGATGATGTGGTCATCAAAAGCAAAGTAAAGGAAAACCACCCGTATGATTCGAGAATTGTTTTCGAACGATTAAGACAATTTAACCTTAAGATGAATCCCTTAAAATGCGCTTCGGCGTCACCTCCGGAAGTTCTTAGGATTCGTTGTCCGACATCGTGGAATTGAAATCGACCCGGAAAGATTAAAGCTATCTTAGAAATGCCACCTCCCAAAACCTTAAAACAACTACGATCTTTTCAAGGGAAGTCGGCATATCTTCGACGCTTTATCTCGAACTTGTCGGTAGGTGTCACCTTTCTCGCATTGAGCTAAAAAGGACGCCAAATTTATTCGGGAAGAGAAATGCCGTAGGGCCTTCGAGGACATTAAACAATATTTAATGACACCTCCTCGTCTTAGCAGCCTCTGGCCTCGTGTAGATCGTTGATACTTTATACCGCGGCTTTAGACGACTCTCTCGAGCCCCGTTATCCTGTGTCAATGATGAGGGTAAAGAAAATGCTCTTTACTACCTAAGCCGTCGTTTACTTCCAACGGAAATAAAGTATCCCACAATCGAAAAGCACCGTTTCGCCCCGATCTTCGCCGCTCAAAAGCTCGTGCACTACATGCTTTCTCATAAGGTCAACTCGATCTCGAAATTTAATCCATCGCAATACTCGATGACCCGTCCAACGCTTCTCGGCGTACTCGCCAGTGGTCAATGATATTATCGCAATTCGATATAACTTTCGTGCCTCTTCGTGCCGTAAAGGGACAAGTCCTAGCAGATTTCTCGCAAAGACACCCTTTGCCTCAGCAATCTCCTCTCAATGACGACTTGCCGATGAACAAATAATGAGCTTAGAAGACCCCGATGATCGACGTTGGGAATTATATTTCGACGGAGCATCTTCAAGCACACAAAGACGAAGAATCGCAAGTGATAAGTGTCCTGTAAGGCAGAATCGACTAATCTTTATAACACCGAGCGGGGATGTTAAGATACTCCTACCACTTAACGAGCCGTGTACAAACAACGGCGGTAATACGAAGCTCTCGTAACAGACCGGAATTAACTATTCAAATTGGGATAACAAACATCAACATCTACGGGATTCGCAGCTAATCATTCAACAGATCGCTGACAAGATATAATTTTAAAGCCAAGACTCGAGCAATACTTCCAAGATGCCATACAACCGTTGGAACAAATTCCGAATGCGACGATCTACAAAATTCCCGTAAAAGAAAACGCTT
Organism: Papilionanthe hookeriana x Papilionanthe teres; assembly: GCA_022702705.1. NCBI lineage: Eukaryota > Viridiplantae > Streptophyta > Magnoliopsida > Asparagales > Orchidaceae > Papilionanthe > Papilionanthe hookeriana x Papilionanthe teres. Next base: position 36,549 of record JAKZJZ010000414.1, read on the forward strand.
AAGCAGATGCGTAAGTCCGCCTCGCAAAAGAATTTGCCTGCTTGCAAGATGAATCAATGGAAGTGTCAGTTCACCTGACGTCAGTCCTATCACAAATCGACATGTACACAATACACAAATCGAAAAAGAAGAAGAATCAGTCAGCAAGCAAGTGATGTAAAAACACAGAAGATCAGGCGATACCCATTACCGTAACTATCCGCAAACAGAAAACTACCAGTACGATAGGTCGTTAGCCCATCGATCAAGAAAAGAACTCGTCCTACGCATTAATAAACAACACGTTATACGTAAGGTCTTTCGATCAAATGCGGCTAAGGTACCTAAGCGGGTCCGAGGCCCGTGAAATTGTTAAAGAGGTGCATTCAGACTCCGTGGCGCTCACCGCACGGTCCGAAGATGAAAATGAAAATTAAAAGACTAGGGTACTACCGGCCCTCGATGATGACCGACCGCATGAAAATCGCCAAGAGTCGTCACCAATGCCAAGTGCACTGAGTGGTTCTACACCAACCTCCAAATGTGCTACATCCGACAATCGCGTCATGGCCATTCGAATGTCAGCACCGTCGACCTCATTTTCGATGAGGTCTTCTCTTCTTCTTTAAGATTTCAGGATCTAGCTTTCAGTTTTCCTTCGACTATCCTGTGAGACTAGAATCGGGATACACCATCTAGAATTTTAAACCACTTCTTAACTCCCCGCAAACTCCACAAACTCGATCGTAGACCCCTAATCACCTGTGAGGGTCGAAATCAAATGTGGAAGTTTAAAGGATGAGTTCCTATAGACTTTTCGGCCTTAGATCGCCCCGGTGGCCCTGGTCCGATGAAGGGTCGACTTACACACACACTACACCTATACACTACACTTTCACACACCTCCTAAAACCACACCCATACCCAACTCTGATCTCCCGACTCATGCAGGTGATTCACATGGATGGTCCTTAACCCCTAAGCCCTCAGCAAGAGGGTTAGGAACAACATAATGAATGCCTCAAATGAGTCCCTTCATGGCTCATGTGGGCTTGATATGGCTTCATGGCTCAACCAAAATGATTTTATTCCACTTACATTCACCTAATCTTCCATTTTCCAAATCTTTAATTTTTGACCCCGGACCCTACACCCGCCAACCTACCCAAAGCCCCGAATATACCCAAATTTCTCAAAAATTTCCAAATCACCCAAAATTCTCCAAAATCATTCCCAAACATTTCCACATCACTCAAACTGATCATCCATAACCAAAAATACCAAAAATTCCAAAAATACCTCCCAATACCCTCCAAATACCCAAAATACCCCTCTTAGCCAAAAAATCCAAAAATTCAGAAAATTCCCGAAAATTCCAGAAAATCCCAAATATTCCCAATTTCATTTTGTTCAACTACACCATGGGCCAATTTTGTCAATTTATCCCACTTTTATCAAAACCCCCAATTCGACCCATTTTAACCCAAAGTAAACCCAATGTCAAACCTAACCTACCCAATCGACCTAAATTCTGGTCCAATTCAATTCTAAACTTCAATTCAACATCCCCAACACCAATCTAGACCAAATCCAAGCCCAATTTGATTGGCATCGGGATCCAATTTCACTTTCGCCTTAAAGCCCAATTTGGACCCATGACCCAAACCTAACCCAAACTCACCCAATTCAACTCCAATTAACCCCAAATCTTTTCTAAATCTTCCTTAACATCCCCATAAACAAAACACTAACATGATTTGCCCAAAATTTAGACCCAAACCCCACTCAAATTCAACCCAAAATCAAAAAGCCCAATTTCACCCAAACCTAAACCTAGCCCAAATGAGCCCAAATCCCAAAATCAAAACCTAACCAAAGCCAAAACCTCTTTGAAACACTCCCATAAACATTTCCCAACATTAATTTTACATCAATTTCAACTCTAGCCCAACTTTGGCCCATGGTAGCCCATTTTGGCCCACCTTAGCCTCTTTACCAAAAAGGCCCATATCCAACCCAATTCAAACCCAAATCACCTCAAATTTGTTTCAAACCACTCATGACACATCCCTAAACCAAACTCAACAATTATTTGGCCCAAGCCTTTACCAAAATTTCATCCCAAAATCCATTTTAAAATTCAAAAGCCCACTTCCCTAAACCATTTTAAAAGCCCATCCTTTACCACATCCAAAAGGCCCAAAATTGGTCCCAAAGCCCATATGACATTTCCCCTCATCATACTTTCAATTAAACTCAATACCTAAGTCCTAAATTCATCATCAAATCATTCCAAATCAAGTTCCATACAAATTTCCATCAAATTACCAAAAAATTCCTATAATCCATTTTCATGAAATCGACCAAGCTTTCCCCAAGCCAAAGGCGAGCCATGAAGCCATGCATGAGCCACATGTGAGCCATGAGAGCCTTGGACACTCCACCATACCATATCGGGTAGGAAGGAGGGACCCTTTCCTTAATCCCTAAAGCTCATTAAACCTTAATCATGATTCACCTAAACCTAAATTTAATCCAAATATATTTGACGGAGACTTCTCCATGCCAAATCAACTCGATCCCTTTCGATCCCCCACAAGACCCAAAGCCACCTCGAGGGGTGCACCAAGCCCAAATGGGTGAGTTGACCCATTTAGACCCAAAACTAGCCATGCCCCATTCTACTTCGGATCAAAGCCTTTACACTCGCCATTGCCAATCGCTCGCACAAACACCCGCCCCCGACCCACCCGACCCCGAGGGTGACCCTCGCCCGCCGGCCACCACCCCGCCGCCGGAAAACACCATGGCCGAGAGCTCACATGTGAGCCAACTTTGGAATTCTCACCCGCCGAGCCGCCCCATCCCCAGCGCCATCGTGGCTGTTCTTCACATGCCAGGAGCAGCTGATCCCAGCCCCTCAACACCCCCCGGAGAGCCTCCACCATGCCTATTTAAACCCCTCACTCTCTCGGCCAAAGGAGGTGCCGAAACAAACCTTAAGGAAACTCGCCAAAATTGTTCCGTACTACTCCCCATACACAGAGCACTTGATCCCCACCGAAATCCCCCGCCATTTCTTCTCTCGCGAGCTCAATTTCGCAGTCGAAATCCAAGCCCAAAACCAGACACTTCTCCACAAAGGATCAATCCCCAAATCGATTGGTCCTACACCTTCACCGGACCAAGAGAAGAAGTTTCCCACCGAAAGCCCCATCTCCAGTGCCACCCAGCTTGCTCCAGTCCTCCAAGCTTTGTGATCGACTGTGGTCGAAGTCCAACCTGGACAATTCACTGCACTCAGAGACTTCATCCGTGAGCTTACTCGGACCCAATCGAAGGTGACACAACTCTCGCATCGAAGCTTCACTTCTCCGAGCAAAGGTATGAACTCCCTCTTCTTCCCGAGCTTCCGGAGATTCTCCATTTTAATTCGAGTCAATTTAAATGCATGTTTACCGTATGGATGTGTTCGTCTCTTCAAGACGAATCCATAGAGCATAAGAACACGAAAATCCATCGAGAATCGAGCGAGTTCTGTAGGTTAGAGTGTGGACGGTCACGGGATCACACCGCCGTAGACGATGACCGGAGCCGTCTGGATCGCGCGCGTATCGAGCTGGACGGCTCGCGATTGCGCCGACCGTGAATGATACGCGAACCGCGGGTCCCGGGACGGCCGACTCGATGGCGGCGCCCAATCACAGCGCGACACGTACCCCTTCGTGAGTCGCCGATGTTTCGCCGGCGCCGCGTGGATAAGTAGATAAATAGGGTATTTAATGTATTTATTAAATATCGTAAACTTTAAAAATTCATAACTTTGTGTAGGAAAATCGAAAAATAAAATAAAAATACCCTCTCGCTCAATGAACGAGGAGAATAATGTGGAAAAGAAATCATTTAATTTCATCAAGTATTTTATTTTTTATAATTTATTTACTCTCTCGCATACATTTAATTCTCCATGCATGTATACAATTCACCATGGCATGAGACCATGTGGCTTTTAAGCCTCTGAATTCGGGAACATTCCCCGAATTTTCCAAAGTCGAGGTCATCCCTATGAAGAGTTATTTATTTTTCAAATGCATGTCACCGTTTTCGAGTGTTTTAATTCCAAAAATTAAGCATGTTGTGAAATAAATTCTAGGAAAATTTGGTGATGTTCCTTATGACCAGAGAACCCTAGAAAAATAGGACTCGAGTTAGTTCACTTAAAATAACCCTAATTGGCTTAAATACCCAAAATCGACTTTAATTAATTAGAGTTAACCATAGCATCAAATTGACTTGAAATCAATTCTCCATCGACCTTTAGGATCAGAAGAACCCACCATAAAAGTTTGAAGTCAATTGACTTCGGTTAGCCTCTATTAATCGGTCGATTAAGCCATTTAGTCATTTTAAACTTTAAAAATTCATAACTTTCAAAATATCTTTCAAAAATTCACCAAATTGGTTTTGGAACCTCTCTGATATCATGGGAATTTAAGAAAATTAAAATTTCAATTTTCTAAAAAAGTTGATTTTTAATATTATTTTAATATTTTTAATAATTAAAAAATAATAAAAATCACAAAAATAATAAAATTTACCAAAATGTCATATTTTGAATTTTAATTACTTAGGAACAAACCCCATATTTTTCTTAGGCCTATTTAATGAGATATTAAATTTTAAAGCCCTAGGGTATTTTTAAAATTAAAAAAATGTATTTTCTAGTATTTTCACTAAAATAATTATAATAAATCAAAGAAAAATCAGAAAATTGTAAAATTTGGTTCTCTGGAATCCTTGATATCAGAGAGAATTTTAAAAATTATAAAATTCATTTTTCAACATTATATTTTATTTTTAAATTAATTAACACTCCGTAACTTAAAATATTTATAATAAAAATAATATAATTCAAAAAATCACCAAAATTGGTCCAAGTGGTCCCCTGGTCATTAGGAATGTCCCCTAATTTTCTTAAGGACAGAAACTTTCCCTTGGTCATGTTATTAAATTTTCCTCGAAATCTCTATTTTCTACCAAAAATAATTATATAAATAAATTAAATACAGAAAAATCACATTTTCTCCTCTCATGTCTTTATTGACATATGAGTGAAGTCACATAAAAATTTCAAGTTCATTTGAGTTCAATTTAGTGAGTTATGAAATTATTAAGCTTTAAAGGGTAAAGTGGTAATTAAATTTCTTTTAATCCTTAATTAAAACTTTAGGTTTAATAATAAAATTAACAAGTAAAATATTTGATCTTAATCTGATTCTGATGATTGAAATTTAATAATTGAAGGGTAGAAACCCATTAAGCAATTTAAAATGGTTAAACTTTAATTAAATAATTGATTAAATTTGGAAGAATAATAAAATTGGAATTATTAAAATAAGGATATTATTAGGAAGAGATTTATTCTTTAATTTAAAAAATCCCTAAATTAATCATTTCATTAATGTTTAATTCCTAATTAAAATGATAATTCAAATTTAAAATATTAAAAGACTTAATCATTAAACTAAAATTAAACTATTCAACTCTTTTAAGATTTTAATTAAAATTAAATTAAAAATTAAATTAAATTAAAAATTAAATTAAATCAAATTAAATCAAATTAAAAATTAAATTAAAGATTAAATTAAATTAAAAATTAAATTAAATTAAATTAAATTAAATTAAAAATTAAATTAAATTAAATTAAATTAAATTAAATTAAATTAAATTAAATTAAATTAAATTAAAATAAATTAATTAAATTAAATCAAATTAATTCAATGTAACATTAAATCAAACTAAATTGAATTAAATTGAATTAAATTAAATTAAATTAAATTAAATTAAATTGAATTAAGTTGAATTAAATAACATCACCTAAGACATAAAGAAATAAGCCTAAAATAACTCAACACTATTCCAAATTTAAACCCTTCAATCAAATTAAGCTAAATCACAAATCATTCAACACCAATTTACCCTCAAAAGCTTTAGTTATCATAACTCCTAAACGTAATATTAAATGAAATGTTACTTCACTTATAGTGACATTCAAATATCCTAGTTCACCGAGCAAGTTAACAAAACTTCAAAACCTCTGACGATCGATTCATTTACATAATTAAATTCATTTGGACTTGAAACAATCCTAGAAATATCGAAAAGATGTTTAAGATTCTTCTTAAACACTTCCTCAATATGATAGATATTTATAAGAACAATCGAACTTAATTGTTCTTCGATGAAGAAAATCGTCTTCAAATCAAAAACACAAGGAACCTAGACGTCATAGGAAATGACTAGCATATGGATTAGGAATTTGGTAGAAAACCATAACCCTTACCTTAGCTTTACCTAGGAACTCGCTTAAATATTCTAACCGTGTTTTAAGTGTACATTGGGATGACGGGAAGACCCTCCAGTACGCTTTTATTTTATTGCGATTTACTTTACGCGTAATTTATTTAATCGCATCGCACTTATTTTTCTTGTATGATAAACAACAGCTTGCATGAAAACCTACACCTTTAGGACGTAAACCAAAACCGAAACCCAAAACTAAATTAAAAGACACTACAAGATAAAATTCACCGCCACAACATTTCAAAATATAAGACAACTCAAAATTTAATCACAAACGTAACACAAAACTACAACTACAACTAAATTAAAACGTCTCGTTGGATGATCGGAATACCTCGGATGATGTAACCTACGTGTTGCTAACTGGATTTCCCACTGGTCTAAATGAAAGTGTGGAACTCATTCAATCGAGCTTAGCAAATTCATCTGGACTAAGTGAATCCGATAAAAATAACGATGCCGTAAGGATGGAACCGCGGGATCTTAACCTGTGTCGTTATAATCAACTTTAAGATTTGTTTTAATTAAAACACAAAAAACACTTGGAAATTAAGACTTCTCTAAACCAAAACACTTTTCTCATCCCCCGATTTATGATTTCTAAAACTAAACCTCCGCAACAACAAGGAGCTCGTGAGCATGGTGGGCAAAGACGACCATCGTCGTCAAGAAAACTCGAACCTACTTCAACGAAACTTTCCTAGAATTAAACAACAAAGCCATAGGACTTCGAGGTAGTTCGCTCTAGTGCAACATAAATCCTCAACTCTTCGTTAGCATTTCGTATCTGCAAATTAAGTCCTAACCTGGTCTTAGATTCCGAGGTAATCGTCCGATACGACATAAACCCTCATATCTTCCAGAGCTATTCGTATGATTCTATCATATAAATATAAGCCCTAATTAATTAAAATCGGCAAGATTAAAACATTAAATAAACATTAGACTTTCCTAAATCCAAGCCAAACAATAGGATAGTCGGGAGATTATCGAAGTTCACTTCGAATCCATAATTTCTCCTACTTTTCTTCCTTTCGAATTCCCAAAATAAAATGTTCCAAACTCGATCCATTCCCTATCGAGATTCAAAATTCAATTTTCGAAAACTTAAACTTCAAATTTCGAGAGCAGAACTATCGATTATTATCGAGAGTTTTCTTAGGTGATTCCCGTCACTTAAGATGTAATTAACTATAGTGGGCTTGCCTTATAGAGAATTTTAAAGAACCTGTGTAATATAAACCCCGTTTAATGTTTTCATATTAAGCAAGGGAATTTGTCGGCTTATAAAATTGGTTCGCAGTACCAAACGGATGTCACAAACCTTCTAGTTTATTTAATCGAGCCCCATCATCAAGCAAAGGTGTCTATTCTTCAGATAAATACACTAGCCAGTGGTGCGGCGCTCGTTTATATAAACTATTCGAGATGCGAGATCGGCTTGATTTCATATCTTAAAATTTTCAAATTTAAAATTATTTTCAAAATCAAATACTACTTTTCAAATTATTTATTTAAATTAAATTTAAAGTTCGCCGACAACTTCTGTAGGCGACCCCTTTTAAAAAATACAACACTCAACCTAAAAATATGCCGACAGTAGATATAGTGGGTCCGATAGAACCACCATCTTCAAAAGGACATTGCTTCATTCTTGCGGCTACGCATTACTTTTCCAAGCGGGTAGAGGCAGCCCACTCGAGAAGTGAAAGCACACCACGTGCTGCAGCTTTTTCAAGAACCAGAGTTGTCTACCGTTTCGGAGTGCCGCGCGAGATCATCTCGTATACATGGGCCGCATTCGAAGCACGCAAATCAACAATTTTGTCAGAGACACTGAATCGACCGGCGGTATTCAACAATTTACTACCCAAGAGCAAACGGCCCTGCCGAGGCTTTTAATAAAACTCTCGTTCAAATTTTAAAGAAAACTTTGGACGATAATAAGAGAAATTGGCACGAGAAGTTATTAGAAGCCTTACGGGCCTACCGGACAACCTTCGTAACTCCTACTCAAGCTACACCTTACGCTCCGTGTATGGGTCCGAGGCAAGTGTTACCCTTAGAGGTCCAAACCTTCCTTCACTAAGAATTGCGCTCGCAAACAAAATCACGACGTAAGAGAATGTCAAATTACGACTAGTAGGAATCGGAAAGCCTCGGAAGGGAAAAGACTCGCAGCCGTAGCATAATTTAGAACTATACCAAGCCAAGATGGTTCAAGCCCATGACGGATCGGGTCCGCCCAAGAACCTTCAAAGTTGGTGACTTAGTTCTCGTTCTCAAGAGACCCATCCTCGCACACCGCAAGATAGGAGGAAAATTCGAACCCACTCGGGAAGGGCCGTTTCGTGGTCGAGTGCGTCTACTCGGAGGCTCCTACCGCCTAGTGAATCGCCAAGGAGAACGACATATGCTTCCGATCAACCCGACGATACTTGAAGAAGTATTACGCTACCTAATGTTTCGAAAGAATGGATTTTTCATCCCTAGAAGCACGGGCGAAGTAATTACTTATGACTGGGTCCGAACCCAAAAATAATAAAAAATGTGCTAAAATAAATAAAATCATGATAATAAAGTTTTCCTTGTTCTCTCTTCCAAATCAAAATCTTTTTCCCGATCTTTTCCCACTTCATTCCTGTTGAATTTAAAAATACAAAAGTAATAAAAAAAGAGAAAAAAAAAGAAAACTCGTCTCTAATAAACATTTTCTTAATGTTCTTGTTCTTAGTACAGCCCCCGATCCTTTTCCTCGTCTTTTCGCAGGAAATGTCGAACGGCGGTCTGGTCCCGAACTTTAGAAAAGGCGTAAGCCTCGCACTCGACGAAAAGAGGGTGAAAGATGGAGCGACAATAGAGATCGACTCGTACTTCGCACCGCAGCTGCCCGCAATACGAGGAAGGTGATCGGGTCCCGCCGACCGAGAGGAACCGCCCGCCGACAAGAATGAAAGTGGGTGGCCCAAGCCACCAACCCAAAGAAGAAGAAAAGGAAAACAAACACCGAGGAGGACAAGAGAATCAAGTTCGTAGTCGCTACAGCAGGGCAGCTGCTTGCCGCCGCGCCCACAGAGATTCAGGAAGTACGAAGAGCTACTCTCACAAAGAACTCGCCGAAGAAATAAAAATCGCCGTATCCGCAAGATATTAACTAAACTAGCAACGGACCAGTCGCGACGAGGCAAGCCGCTACTACCAAGGCATATACTTCAAGGATACCGGCTCGCCAGAACCCGAAGAAAGGAGGCCAGCTCCGAGGATAACGAAGAGACCAGTGGAAATCTCAAGAAGATCGAAGAAGGAAGGCCACCACGCCACCGCATAAAGCCACCGCAATGCATAACCTTGTTGCAGAAGCAACCCCGGAGGATGTCCCGACGGAGACCATCCCCGAGGAGCCGAGGTATGCAGGAGAACGCGAAGGGATTGAGCCATATATCCCACAAGACGTCACTGTGCCTCGCCATTCGTGCATTATTCCGTAATACGAGCTAGAAAGAATGCAGAATGTCGAGAAGCAAACTTTTCGAATACTTCGAGAGAATCGTAGGCAGGAGGATCAATATATTGAAGGCCTCGAGCTACATACGTACGTGTTCTCGAATACGAACAACAACAAATCGTGGACCGCATCCGGATTCGAAAAGAATGGGTCGAGCAGTGCCGCCTAAGAGAAAACACTTACTCGGAACCCCGGAGGTGGATGCCGTGGAAAGGAAGAATTACAATACAATGTGGATGCCGCTACAACTTCGCGAAGACAGAAGGGAAACCCACCGGAATACTCCGTCATGGCAAGGTAGATCCAATGCCATTAGTCATCAAAAGGATGGTAAAGAGAATGATAACATGGAGGGTACCGCACAGCAGATTGCATACCCAACAGCTTGCATCATTAACATTTACAAGAAGGGTGACCGCATACCCCCGCACATAGCATCACCATGACTTTGTCGACCTTTCGCATGGTTTCTTTCCGAACGAGTGTAATATCATGTTCGGATCCGACCTCCGGATACAGTGCCCGTGTGAGTTCCGAGGGCCGCAGAAAGATACGATTACCGGTAGGTTCCGTCATGATACTAAAGGGCAACGGAACGTATGTCGCTAAACATCGCATACCGGGAGTACCAATGAAGCGGATCTCGCTACTTTCGAAGGATGGATGACAGAAAGCACCTTACCACTTCCAACCGTACCCGTAGCTAGAGAGCCTCCGGCCTTACGAGCCGCGAGTTACATGGAAAATATCACACCTCCAACGTACATCCATACGACATCCTTGCCAAGGATGGCTTGGAAGGTGATGTTATCGACCATGTACCTCACTATTCGTACATGGATTTTTGACGTATGCCTTTTTGGATGGATCGACAAAGATCATACATATCCGTTTCGAGTCTACATGGATTGTATGAGATGTATTCCGTATCGAGTCGTATGATGTATCTTCAACATGATTGGAATGAAAGTGACCATGTCACATTTTTGGCCTTCACCTCTTTTCAGTGCAAGTTGATCGGGAAACGCCATTAAAGTTAAATGAACTTCGAACAAAGAACAAAAAGAAACAAAAAGAATAAAAGAAAACTTTCCTTAAAAATCTAAATAAAAAATGATGAACGCCAAATTCACATGAACATTAAATGAACGATAAAATAAATTTGAATCGTTAAAGGACAAACAAAATGAACACAAATTTTAAATCAAATCTCAATCAAATTCAAATTCAACCTTCCGTATCTCAAATCAAATCTCAATCAAATTCAAACTCAACTTTCCAGATCTCAAATCAAATCTCAATCAAACTCAAACTCAAACTTCCAAATCTGAAATCCAATCCATTCTACTCTCTCCCTTGTCTGGGATGGAAGCGGTCGATTCCATTGACGCGGAACCACGAGGTTTTCGATTCGGATCCGATGGCGAGGAATAGTATCCAATCCAAACCAAGCAACCTTCGATCAACTCTTTCGAAGTGGGATATGTAACATCTACATATTCCCTTCTAATTTGTTTCTTTCCACAAAAATCTTTTACAACTTTTATGAAATTCTCGAAACACCAAAATTCTACACTTTTCAAATCAACACTGCAAATCTTTGCAAAATCAATTACCATTCCAAATCAAACTTTTGGGGTTAAGGATTTTACATCCGATACCGCATCGCTTTTAGGTTCTTTCCCTATCACAATGAAATACATCAAAATCAAATTTTGGGTCGAGGATTTTACATCCGAGACCGCATCGCTTTAGGTTCTTTCTCTATCGCAATGAAATACATCAAAATCAAATTCTCGGGGTCGAGGATTTTACATCCGAGACCGCATCGTTTTAGGTTCTTTCCCTATCGCAATGAAATACATCAAAATCAAACTTTCGGGTCGAGGATTTTACATCCGAGACCGCATTGCTTTAGGTTCTTTCCCTATCGCAATGAAATACATCAAAATCAAATTCTTAGGGTTGAGGATTTTACATCTGAGACTGCAATGCTTTAGGTCCTTTCGCTATCGCAATGAAGTACATCAAAATCAAATTCTTGGGGTTGAGGATTTTACATCCGAGAATGCATTGCTTTAGGTTCTTTTGCTATCGCAATGAAATACATCAAAATCAAATTCTTGGGCCGAGGATTTTACATCCGAGACCGCATCGCTTTAGGTTCTTTCCCTATCGCAATGAAATACATCAAAATCAAATTTTGGGTCGAGGATTTTACATCCGAGATCGCATTGCTTTAGGTTCTTTCCCTATCGCAATGAAATACATCAAAATCAAATTCTTGAGGCCGAGGATTTTACATCCGAGACCGCATCGCTTTAGGTTCTTTCCCTATCGCAATGAAATACATCAAAATCAAACTTTCGGGGTCGAGGATTTTACATCCGAGACCGCATCGCTTTAGGTTCTTTCCCTATCGCAATGAAATACATCAAAATCAAATTTCGTGGCCGAGGATTTTACATCCGAGACCGTATCGCTTTAGGTTCTTTCCCTATCGCAATGAAATACATCAAAATCAAATTCTTGGGGCCGAGGATTTTACATCCGAGACCGCATCGCTTTTGGTTCTTTCCCTATCGCAATGAAATACATCAAAATCAAATTTTGGGTCGAGGATTTTACATCCGAGACCGCATCGTTTAGGTTCTTTCCCTATCGCAATGAAATACATCAAAATCAAATTTTTGGGGCCGAGGATTTTACATCCGATACTGCATTGCTTTAGGTTCTTTCCCTATCGCAATGAAATACATCAAAATCAAATTTCTTGGGCCGAGGATTTTACATCCGAGACCGCATCGCTTTAGGTTCTTTCCCTATCGCAATGAAATACATCAAAATCAAATTCTTGGGTTGAGGATTTTACATCCGAGATCGTATCGCTTTAGGTTCTTTCCCTATCGCAATGAAATACATCAAAATCAAATTCTTGGGGTCGAGGATTTTACATCCGAGACCGCATTGCTTTAGGTTCTTTCCCTATCGCAATGAAGTACATCAAAATCAAATTTTTGTGGTCGAGGATTTTACATCCGAGACCGCATCGTTTAGGTTCTTTCGCTATCGTAATGAAATACATCAAAATCAAATTTTCGTGGCCGAGGATTTTACATCCGAGACCGCATTGCTTTTAGGTTCTTTCCCTATCGCAATGAAATACATCAAAATCAAACTTTTGGGGCCGAGGATTTTACATCCGAGATCGCATCGTTTTAGGTTCTTTCCTATCGCAATGAAATACATCAAAATCAAATTTTGGGATCGAGGATTTTACATTCGAGATCGCATTGCTTTAGGTTCTTTCCCTATCGCAATGAAATACATCAAAATCAAATTCTTTGGGTTAAGGATTTTACATCCGAGACCGCATCGCTTTAGGATTCTTTCCTATCGCAATGAAATACATCAAAATCAAATTCTTGGGGTCGAGGATTTTACATTCGATACCGCATTGCTTTAGGATTTTTTCCTATCGCAATGAAATACATCAAAATCAAACTTTTGAGGTTAAGGATTTTACATCCAATACCGCATCGCTTTAGGTTCTCTCCCTATCGCAATGAAGCGCACCAAATCAAGTCGTTGAGGTTAAGGATTTTACATCCAATACCGCATTGCTCGAGTTCTTTCCTCATTGTAATGGTTCAATAGCAATACGTAACTGAACGAAGC